>NIPM01000506.1:0-105383 GCA_002738285.1 Holacanthella duospinosa
CTCACCCTATTTTCACTATGATCACTAATATTCTAGAATTATAACCGAGGCTTCAAAAAATTTGTCCCATATTAGTGAAAATAGGTTGAGGAAGCAACTAAATTGGTAAGAAATATAGCTAAGAGTTATTTTATGGATAGTAAAGTTGATAAATACATAAAATACCTCTTAGCTATATTTTTTGGCATTTTAGTTGCTTCCTCAACCTATTTTCACTATGATGCACTAGTATTCTAGAATTATAACCGAGGCTTCAAAAATTTTTTGCCATATGGGACAAAATTTTTGAAGCCTCGGTTATAATTCTTTCATATTAGTGATCATAGTGAAAATAGGGTGAGGAACCAACTAAAATGGAAAGAAACATAGCCAAGAGTTATTTTATGGATAGTAAGAATGAAAATAAATTCAAATATTTATCAACTTTACTATCCATAAAATATCTCTTAGCTATATTTCTTGCTATTTTAGTTGCTTCCTCACCCTATTTTCACTATGATGCACTAATATTTTAGAATTATAACCGAGGCTTCAAAAATTTTGTGCCATATGGCAAAAAATTTTCGAAAGATGTTTCTATTCTTTTTGAAAAATAAAAATAAAAACAAATAAATTTAAAATTCAAAGATAATTTTAAAGATTTTATGTATAAATAGATTAAATGAAAACAGTATAAAGAGTAAGATTAAATAGGTAGTACTAAGTCATATATAAGTACTCCTAAATAATCCAGATTCTAGCAACTATCCGACTCTAGCTTTCAATATTTTATGTATATTTTGATTAATAAAACATGATTTATGATATTTTTGCTTTCAATTCGTTATAGACTTCACTCACCTTTATCGAATAAGAACAATAGCAAGCCATAAGACCATTATTTTATTGATAAATTTTAGTCTAGATTCTCTTTCATTTTTTCACATCAATTTAATTCAATCCTATTTATAAGACTGAGAATTAACTGGAGAAATATCAAAACAAATCCAATAAATTTAAGAAAAACTATTTTAAATATTTTCTTGTATAAAATTGTTTTTTCTTTATGTTTATAATCCAATTCATCTTTTGCAAAAGTTCTATTTGGAATTATAACTAAGGCTTCAAAAATTTTGTCCCATATAGCAAGGACAAATCATTGTACTATTTATAAATGGTACTTCAACCTCTAAATCGCACATATGACTCAATAATGACAGCAAATTACATTTCCATCGTTTATAAAATTGGTAAAAATATCTAATTTGAAGCGATAAAAACCTGATTGGACAGTTTCGTACCCAAATGGACAAAGAAAAATTAGACTTTGGAACTCTACCCGATTATGACTACATAAAGAACCTGATACATCAAGAAATACTTAAGGAGTTTAAGCCGAAGAAGAAGAAAAATAAGATTGTCGAAGCGATGATTAAAAAAGTATCCCTTAATTTATATAAATTTAAAAGTGGGAAGAACACGTTTTTGAGTATCTAAAAGGCAATATACTAATAAGTGGGGTAGAATATGATAAGGCTACTAAATCCAAGCAACGTAATTCGCGTTTTTTATTTTTTTAGAATATGATCTTGTCGATGAAGCGTTATTCAATGAAGTTAAAGATTTACATTTATCCTATGACGAATTGATGTTACAAGCTTGCGAGAAAACTAAAACATATCATAAACAATTGGAATATACTATTAAAGACCGTACTTTTGAGGGTCCTTCGCTTGCTTATAAATCCAAATTTAAATTTGACGAAATCGACGAAGCGCAAAGTATAGCTCATTTTATTGACTTTTAGGGGAATTACAATTCCAAAATGTTGACAAAAAACTAGAATCTTATAAATCTGATATCGTAGCTTTGGATTCTTTAATTAAGGTTTCAATTTTATTTTATTCTTTTAGTCTCTTCCTAATACTGTTTCTAGATCAAAAGATCTCAATAATTACATGAAACAGAAGAAAAAAGGTATTAAAAGCAGTGACATAAAGACCAAGACGCCTAAGAAGGAAGGGCGTGTGGCTTTGGTGAAAGAAACGAGTACTTTTAGGTTTCTTCAAGCTCAAGGAAGGACCAAATATTAACTATATAAATTCTATATTATAATATAATTGACTCTATTTTGAATACGTATCGGTTTGTGGTGTTTAAGCATCCTTTGTTTATATTTTCTATCCATTAAATTTGAACAAGATCTTGATTCAAATACCTTATTATAAATTGACAAGAGTTGTTAAGTTTCTAAATCTAAACACTATTAATAAAGATTAATTATGAGTCAAAAAATTTATTGTAAGCTTTTACTTTGCTCAGTACAACAGATCATCAACCAGATTTTAGACAGGCTTCTTTCGAACAAAATCATAAGTTATATAATACCTTAATCATTCATTATTTAAATAAAAATGAATGATATGCCTGCGTAAATTCGATGAAACTTTAAATCTAATCTCAAATAATTTTCAAATCGGCACAGCAAAATCAAATGATAAGAGGTATATTTAATTGATGATTTAATAGGACTTAAACATCTGAACAAAAATGTAAAAATAATAATAAATGTCAAGCCTAAGTTTCATAGTCATTATGTATTTAAAGGTAGAATATTTGATTCATCTTTGTAGCTTACAGTAGCAAAATATTGGAATTGAAAAGTATGGATCTAGTGCAAACGAAGGCTCCTAATATACATGGGATAGAAAATTTTTTAAAAGAAAAAAAACAAGAATATATCAAAAGCGAAATGAACAGAAATTTCAACGTTCATTGCCCAAAATGCAAATCAAAGAGCAAAAGAGCTTACATCTATTTCAATATGGGAAATTTTCTTTGCTTGGATTGTAAGTTCAAATCTTCTTGGGTTCAATACTCCCAATTGTTTAAGAACAATGAAACCGAGAATATACCGACTTATTTGACAAATTTAGGCCAACGATTTTCGCAAGATCTGATCGACAGAATATATCAAAAATTAGAAGAATTTCCAAATTTAATACAGGATATCATAGATACAGGGAAACAAAGATCGTTAACTTTGGACACTCTTTATCAATACTGGGTTACCTTTTCTCATCTGAAAGACAATCAAGAATCCTTAGCCATGTTCTTTCCGAAAACTTATCACAATATACTCGAAACAGAAAGCAATGAAGGACCCAAAGCAGTTCAATTAAAAGCTTATACATGGCCGGATAAAAAGACTACATTGTATTCACCCGATGTACCTAAAGAATATGGTCTCTTTGGTTTCCATATAGTGCAGAATTTTGATAAAGTTATTATTGCACCGAATGAATTTGATGCTATGGCGATTTATCAAGAAACTAGGATTCCTACTCTATGCCTACCAAAGAATATTTACCAACTACCTATTGAGTATATTTCTTTATTGTCGAATTTCGAAAAGATTTATCTGTGGTTTCATAACAATGTAAATGGCGAGAATTCTGCTTTTCAATTTGCACATAAGCTTGGATTGAAACGTACCCACATTGTGAAGTTGACCAGTATCTCTTCTGATTTCGTGGTATCGCCTTATGATGCATTTACTAATGGATTGGATATGAATTCTTACATAGAAGCAGCACCCTTACTTCAACATGATAAATTGATGACTTTTGGGAATTTAAAAGATAGTGTTTATTTAGAAGTGATGAATCCTGAACAGACTAGAGGAGTTCCCTCTAAAGAATTACCTGGATTTAATCAAATACTTAAAGGATTGAGACCAGGTGAATTAACTATATTCTCGGGCCCTACTGGATCTGGGAAAACTACATTCTTATCGCAGCTATCTCTGGATTTCTGCACTTCTGGTGTACCTACTTTATGGGGAAGTTTTGAGATCTCTAATGTAAGATTAGCCAAAAAATTGTTATTTCAACACTCTGGGAAGAATTTAGAAGAAGATGGAAAAGAATATAGTGAAGCATCGAACAAATTTAACGAGGTACTCTACTTGTTTAATTATTATTGTAGTTGCCTATGTATTTTATGAAATTTTTCGGCTCTACCTATGTTATTGATGTCATTAATGCCATGGAACATGCTGTCTATGCATATGATATACAACATATTGTGATCGATAATTTGCAATTCATGACTTCTGGCCTTGGTAAAGGATTTGAGCGATGGGAAATACAAGATGATGCGCTTTCGGCATTCCGAAAATTTGCTACTCAACATAATGTGCATGTTACTTTGGTAGTTCATCCTCGTAAAGATGATGTTGAGTTTTTGACTATTCATTCTATTTTTGGTTCTGCTAAAGTTACTCAAGAAGCAGATAATGTGGTATTTCTGCAATCTTCTAGCACAGATTCGGTTCGTTATGTCGATATTAAGAAAAACAGGTTTCTGTTTATTTAATTTTTTAGATTTGATGGCACTGTTGGACACTTTTTGATCAAATATGAGAAGGACACATTTAAAGTATCAGCATTTCTTTAATCTTTTAAGTCCCGTCAGCTAACTAAAGATGAAATTGCAGACTTTAGAAAATCGAATTAAATTTCAATAAATACTTTAAAAAATTACAAATATTGATATAAATATTCTACTCTTCTGCATTCGATGAAAAATCGATTGTCTAAATTTTACAATGAAATTTATTAATCACAACTTTAAACGTAAATGAATAGCGAAAATATCAAGTAACAAAACAAATGCCAATTTATAGTACTGAAGGTAAGCTAGAACAAGACGAAGAAGGGTTATTATTAAAACCTACAGGAAATGAGAATGATGCCGTTGAAGAGGAAGTATCAGCTATACTCAATGATATAAGATTGGAGACGGAATTTCAATTCAATAAAGAGTTTAATTATGAAGAGTTCTGTAAAAAATTAAAGGAGATACCATCAATATCGATTATTAAATATGCTGAAAGGTTCTTATTGTATTTATTTTTGTAGCTTTTCGAAAGAATTTAAAAAGAAAAATTGGTCAGTTGAAGAACAAATTAAAATTATTACTGAATTTAAAGAAGTATTCATTAACTACTGAACTTTAAGTTTTTGTTAGGGAAATTGGTCTTGTGTAGAAATTTTTGCTCTTTAGAACATGATTTTTGTAAAGAAGGTATAGAACATTATTTATACACAATTCTATACCCAATGTAAAACACTGATAAATATAAAAATAATAGGATATTCAAGCCAACGAAGAGTGATGATATTGAAAAAGATAATGTATTACGAAATAAAATCAAAATATTTCAATGGATAGAAGAAAAACACATGGATATACCAATCAATGAATTTAACAAATATTATTTCTTTTATGCAAAACAGGGTACTCTTAAGCTTCTATTAACGATTTTATAGAATTGTTGAAAATGAATAGCTGCAAAGCACCAAGGCAAAAGATTATCTGCATTTTAAATTGCTGCAAATATTTGTTTGATATCCTTTTTATTCCATGCTATTTATTTTATATTTATTTCTTAACTTTATTTTACGATTAATCAAGAAGTTTAAAGCAAATGCCGGCGCCGATGTTTTTTTTCCTTTATTGGTTTTCATAGTTATACATGCCAATCCTCCATATATGATTTCTAATATTCTGTACCATCTTTATTTATCCACTTTGTATAGCTATATAACCAGGTTTAGAGATCCCGAAAAGATACAAGCAGAAGTTAATTATTATCTCACTACTCTTGTACATCCAAAAGTTTATTTTTTAGATAAGTGCAGTGTCTTTTATAGAAAAGCTTGATCATAATTGTTTGTCTATAGAAAAAGAGGAATTTGATCAGTAATACATAAAATATAACAAAAATAGAAAAGTTGAAGAGCATCTTGCCAATATATCAATAGATCAAATTGAGCCAGCTGGAAATGCTATTAACGACTTCGGTTCAAATACTCCTACCTCTAATTTAGAGGACAAGTTTAGCAGGCTATTTGAAAAAGTAAATATTATCGCACAAAACACGTTGAAAAGGCCTATGGATTATATCGAAAGATTATTTACAGATATAAGCGGAGATAAAGAGGATAATACAGAACAATCTAAAAGTAGCACTAGTACTGGTTCTTCAAAAGTTCGAAGCTTTGCTGATAAAGCATCGAAATTATTAAGCGACATTTTCCCCACTTCAGACAGCGATGATGATGCTCCTACAAGTATAGAACAATCGCAAGCTCACTTAGGACTTACAAGAGCTGTGAGTCAACAAATCCATCAAGGTGCTAAAATACTTAAAGATATGTTTCCAGTGTTTGATGATACTATCTGCGAAGATATTTTAAGAACTAATCATGGTGATATTAATTCTGCTATCGAAACTATGTTGGATCTTTCTTCTACTGTTGTACAAGAACCAATTAAGCCAGCTGGAGAATTCGGTGACCCTGATACCGAAAATGATACAGATAAAATTTTGGAAACTCCGTTTCCATCAAATGTAGAAAAAGAAAAGCCCAATAGTGATACAAAAACAGATGAAGAAAACAAAGAAATTAGTTTGATAGATCTTGGCGATGAGGATTTGGCCGACCAAGATAAAAAAGAAGCCACAAGAGTAAAATTTTGATAAAATACCTCGCTATACTCTTTTATTTTAACTATTAATCCATTTAAATGTACTAATTGTTATAATTTTAAAGAAAAGCTTATTATCTTTTTATATTCGAGTTTGATGCTTATTATCAAATTAAGGTTAGGAAATCAAATTTCAGAATGAGAACATTGTATAGAACAGCATTGAAGGAAATAAAACAAGTAATCCAAAAATAATTATAAGAAGTTTGAAATAGGTGACAAGGAACACATGAGAATGATATTGAAAACTTATATCATAGATCCTAAGATGGAGATTAAGAATTTAAAAGAAATTATGAATTTTTATTCAAGTACAAGAAAACATCAAGTATAAGACTATAAAATACAATAATATAGCTACTTAAGACAAAATATGAAAGTCAAATAAACGAAGAAGACAAAGTTGAATTATCTGCCAAATTAGTTGGTTTGAAATTACCCAAAAAATACATTTAATTTTTAATCTTTTTTGAGTTTAACTCTTCTGTTTTTTATAATTTTTATAAACATCATTGCAGGTACATAGATTAATCCTATAGCTATCAAAAGAGTCAAGAAATAGATGTCAATGTTATGTGCTTTGAACCAAGACATGTAAGTATCTTGAGTAACCAAATGTTGAAATGGATTTCCGAATCCATTAGATATTCTAGAAAGAAACAAAATATTTTCAATAAAATCTACGGTCTGTCCCTTACTTTTACTAGCCGAATAGATCAAATATTGCATCTTTTGAGTAGCCAGCTTGAATTTTTTATCATTGATGAGTTCCAGTTTTTGCCTCATTTCATCTGTTTTCATGTTACTTCTATCAATAGATAGTCCTACTCCTAAAGATATTAAGTTTCCTGCATTGATCAATTGATCACCAAAGAATGGAATAGCTAGAAAAGGGATATTGGCCATCAAGCCTTCAAAAACCGATTCGATACCACAATGAGAAACAAAAGCTATAGTGTTTGGATGATTCAAAATTGCTACTTGAGGTGCATACTTTAAAAACACCCAATTCTGATCTCGAATAATATCTTGGATATTAATCTTTGTTTGATTGATAAAGACAAACTTTGGAAAATTATCCAATTTCGTATTTACTAAAGACCAAATAACGCCATCACAAATGCCTTGATTAATTGCTATTATTAAGGATTCAATTATGACTTTGATTTGTTCTTCTTTTAAAGACACCTTTGTTCCAAATCCTAAATAAATAACTTTTTTGTGTGTTTTATAAAAATCTTCCAATGAAGATGTTAGAAGAGGATATGCTTCAGGGAAAACAGGTCCAATCAATTTTACAAGAGAAGGTAAAGGCCTAGAAGACTAATAAGATTAATCCATTTAAATACATCAAAACCAAAGAAAGTATCTATAAAAACGAATGTATTTTGTAATTTCTTCCAAGTATTTCCATATTCTTTTGAAATCCCCATTTTCATCCTTACTTTATTAATTTCTCTATTAACTACAATATGATATACATGCATCAATATCGGGACTATTATTTCAGAGTGGAATCTTTGGAAAATATTTAGCTTTTGAGTTGTAGGAGGTAAAATGTCGAATCTATTAGTGATATAACCAACTCGTGTTTTATCTATAAATTATAAATGTAAAAATTGTACCCAAAAAACTTAAAGATGGGAATGAGCCTATAAAAGGAATATTTTCTTTATAAGCAGCATCAAAACAAGCAACGACTAGAAAATCACATATAATTAAATCAGGTTTGTTCTTTTGGAAATGTAGCAATAAAACATTATATGTTTGTTCATAAGTTGATATGATACCTGCTCTTGCTAATAACACTAAAGCTTTATAAGAAAGTGTGTTTTGGGATAATTGTTTGGTAACTTCATCATCCCGTTCTTTGGAAATGGGATTAGGGCCTAAGTCTAAAGTATCAAAACCATATTTATCAACCCAATTTAACTGGTCTGAAGTCGAAGCATAAACAATATTATGGTTCCGTTTCGATAACTGATAAGATAATTCAAATTGTAATTTTATGTGTGATTTTCCACCGAAAGTAGAGCATATAACTATATTCTTCGGTTCCTTATATATTTTTTCTAATATTGGATTGCTATTGGTACTGAATAATATTATGTTATATAACACCCGTTTCATTTCTTTTATTACGTTTTGAAGTCTCCTCGATTTAATTTTACACGTAAATAATAAAAGGCCTCCTTTAGTAAATAAAGCCATTTTTCTAAATTAATTCTAGCAAAATTCAAATTATGTTGAGCACCTTTTTTTTATTTATTTCATTGTTTTGATTTTTCTGATAAAATTTCTATATTGTGGACAAAAACATGGATCCAGATTTCAAAGATATTGATCACTCATACAGTATTAAATTATGTTATATAAATCACCTTATTTTAAATATATAGGTTTTTAAATCTTGAATTATAGATGTACCAACTTGATCATATAAAATAGTCACAAATTGTTTGATGCTTATAATTCTCTAAATATAAAAACATTGACGTCATATATAAGAGTTCTATTAAATAATGTTGTCTACAAAAATATTGGATCTATTTATCTAGATTAAAATTCCAAATTTTTTTTTTGTAAATAACGAGCATTGATTAGGATCTTTTGCAGTCTCGTATATTGATGCACTTTACTGATTCCAATTTTGTGTAAGAAAATAAAATTTTAAAGGTTTTTTATTATAAAGAAATTATATGAATTTTTATAAAAATGGCGATAATTTTTGACGATGTCTAAATTTGTTTATTGATAAAAATACAAATAAATTAAAATTAAAACTTCAATCACATGTTAAAAATCAAAGTTACTTCATAATCAGGGCTATAAAATCAGTATTATTTTTGCTACTGATCGTGTGCTTTCTTGGCTTTCTGCAAGTTGAATTCTCAACGGAATTGTGATTGATCATGGGATTGTCGATTTATAAAACAGATTATATAACAGTAAAATCAGTATAAGGTATGATTGCATGCCATCCACATTTATCAATAAAATTTCTTATTTTATCAATCAATCCTTTCTACCAAATATTTATCAATGACTCACTTTCAGCCTCAATGTGATTCAGTTACATGAAAAGAACTTGTACTCAGTTAAGTAATGTTTATTTGTTTATAGCTAATCCAAAAGATAGGAAATTTGCAAATAAATGTATGAATAAATAAGGCTAGTCAGACTTAAATGCTGTTAACTTGTTTGTATCAAAAAGGGCCAGGAAAATTGGTTGATTTACGTGAGACATCCCAACAGAATAAATACACTAATTTGATTTATTATTTGATAAACATTTATTCTCATAAATCTAATTAATACCTATATTATTAAGCCTTTTTTTGAACTTTATTAGTTGTGATATTTAGCTACAAACTTGGCGTTTCCATATTTTTAAGGTAAATCCTTATTTGCCAAATCTTGTTTGTCTGAAATATTCAAAATAGACAAAAAAGCAAGAAAATGATAGAATAATAATATTTAGTAATAAAAAATATAGAGGATATAAAATATTATTTAATTAAAAGAATCACTTGAAACAATATCGTTTTGGTTGATCTCGGTCTGTTTATTTTCCTGAGTATAAAACAAAAATTATTTCTATTTGTAGTAATTCATAAGCAAAATAATTACTTCAATGCAAGCCTACAAAGCAAAAGAAGTACAAACTAATACGGAACCCTTAAGATGTGTGACAAAAGATGTTAGTCTTGAGCTAGCAAAGGAATATGTTCAATTGAAGGAAGAATTGAATGTACGATATGGTCTTGAAAAAGCTATGGAAATTGCCTCAAGATATCTCAACTTGGAAAGTAAAGCAAGATTCTCTGAAAGGTCCGCAGGTCTCAAGTACTTAATTAATGAGCGTTCAAAAGACATAATTAAACTGGTCAAACAAGCTGATTTCGAAGTCAATGAACACTTTTCTATACTTGGAGACAGACAACTTACTATTACCTTTCCTTCGCCTAATACATCTTCTGATACTACTCCAGATACCCCTTTAGGTTCTAGAAATTTATTGGCTCAGCCCATTCACCAGCTCCCATTTGGAACTGAGCTAATTAAGATCGCAGCAGCTAATCTTTATTCCACAGGTAATTCTCCTATACAATATCTTATTTATAGATAAAATTGACAAAGAAGAAAATATTTCTTTATTTACACCTATTTGTGATTGTCAAAAACCATTGTGCGAACATAGGGTAATTGATGCTACACGGGCAGTTTTACCTAAAGATCTTTTATCATGTTAGTTAAAATTTATATAACCTTTAGTGAAATATATCAAATTGAAGAGAAAGGGTGATTTCGGGGAATTACCTCCTAGAAAAACTCTTAAATTACTTATGAAGCAGCATTATGGCCCTCTTAGAGATGCTAGAGATCTGGAATCCATAACTCTCGCTGCACAATCTATTTCTAGAGCCATAAGAGCTCATAATCTGCCACATCCACCAGCAGAAGAAGACGATATATTGGTTGACTGTGGATTGACTTGGGAAAAGGATATCCGTGGTAGTATGAAGCATTTGGACTTTGATTTTGCACCTGGCAGTCTTTTAGATGAGATGTATACTTCTCTTGATGTTTCTAAGGAACCTATACCTAAAATCAACACTCCTTTGAGCCAGCCTATTGCAAGCAAAGTCCTTCCATCGAGTAATCATCAAAGTTCTTCACCTCAATCTAAAACTCCACTTGTATCAAAAGAAACCAAGAATATTCCTAATATAAAACAAGAAAACTTCAGTACAGTGCCAAGTGATAAAGATTTTAATTTTGCTCCAAGACCTCTCCCAACAAGCAAAAATGATTCTAGGTCCATTTCGTATAATTCTAAGAAAAATGAACGCTCTGCTCTCAAAAAGAAGCTTAGTGACGAAAGATTAAAAGTTAGTTCATCTTCAAAGCAACACAAGTCTTCTCATCTAGGAGACCTAAAACCTTCTAGTCTTTCTTCTAAGGATACATTCTCGAAAAATCCACATACTTTATCAACATCGAAAACTCAAGTTAAACCGGCCTCTAATTTGGCTAAAGATCAAATCTCTAAGCCCAAACATGGAGATGTTGATAGAGATCGTATTCGAGAAGACAAATTACGATACCAAATCTCCGAAAAAATTGTAAAAAGTAAATCACTAAAATTTAATCATTGTAGATAAATTAACCAAAAGTAATGAAGATTACAAGAAACCGAGCTGTTCTAAACTCAAGCAAAATGAGAATTTAAGAGTTGCTCAGATCATTCCTTCTTTGAGAGGGAAAACTCAAATTATCAAGCTGATTCTTCCAGGTAAACAGCCTCCAAAAATGACGGAAGCTTTACAAAAGTTTATTGAACATCAAAGGATGATACATAAAAGAGAAAGAGAATTAAAAAGAATGAAAGAGAACGTCAAACCTAGAACGTTGCAAAAAGGTTCTCGACCTTCTCAAAGCACTGAAGTCAGTCGCGAAAGCTCTTCTAGTAAGCCTGATAAAAAGACTCCAAAGAACTTGTCCCTTAAAACCAAGTCTAGGTTCTCAGAAAAAGATAGAACCAAAGATTCATCTATTGAAAAAGACTTGAAGAGATCAAAGACTCCAACTTTTCAACCAAAAACTCAATTTAAAACTTCATCTGCGTTGAAAGATCCATATCAATTACCTCCTTCTGATGCTATAGATATCTCATCTAGAAAACGAAAGATGAGTCTTGGCAGCTCTTATGAAGACAATATGTCTAGAAACAGCTTGATGAAAAATGAAGGATACCCAGAACCGATTAGAAAAAAATCAAAGGCTGATATTGAAGCACCTAGAACAAGCACCGGTTCTAGATGTTCTAAAGAATCATATGATCCTGAATTTTACTTGAATGGTCAGCTGCTGAGTAATAAAAATGCTATGAGAAGGAAATCGATTGACAGTCAAGCAGGTTCTAATGTAAATAGAGACATAAAGAACCTTAAAGATTTTAAAAATGAATCTATGGCAAAAACATCATTATTTATGCCTAAAACTACGTTTAAAGCAGCTTCTAGCAATAAGCATTCGGATCAACACGCTAATCTGAACAAAGCTCAGGAGTCTAAGCCTCAACTAATGACTCAGAGTTATTCTGAGAAGTATCTTAAGTATGAGGAAATGGCAAAGACTGTATTGGCTTATAGTCATGAGAATGTGCAACCTCTTAGCTTTATTGATGTGAGCAAAAGGATCCTTTATCGTATCGAGGCTATTACTTTGTATATGTATTCCTACTATTGGAAAGAGCTTCAAGTGAATACGACTACCAACTTTAATCTCCGTTGTAATCACATTGATTTGTTTATGCAATTGGATGGAAATTTGGCTAGTATACGTCAGTTGATCACTAGTAGTGGGGGTTTTATCGCATCGCTTGTTACCTTAGAAGGATTAATACAAAAATTACACTCTGGTATTAGCTGCCACATTGTCGAGTTGATTACTTCCTTGATCAAGCCTAGTGTACCTAAAGTGCACCTCGATATGTTACGATATTCCAAATATGGCGCTATGGTTAATAACTATAAGAAGTATTCAGTTGAAGGTTGGACTATTTATGAGCAACAATTAAGCCAAGAAATTATGATTGAATTGTATCCTATCACGTGGGATCATTATTTTGGTGCTAATGCTACTCATAAAATGGCTCCTAAATCGCCTTATGATTATCTTAAGCTGATCAACTTTTCTCATTTTATTATCCAAGAGTTTTCTCAAAGTCGTGGCATTGGCTTCGATAGGACCTTCTATCTGTGATTGAAAATATGGGTGTTTATTTTTGTTTAGAACAGTTTTTAAAACCGGAAGTTAAATTTATAACCCCATTTAAGATGAAAATAATGCAATGCAAAATTCATTTAAAATTGGTTGACTTAAGACTGATATTTTGATGATTAATCTCCTGTTTAAGGTCACTAAACAAAGCATTATCTATTTTTGGATCAAATTACGGCTGTAGTTGAATTAAAAATTGAAAATAACAATAATTCGTTTTGATTATCATAAACTCAATACTAAAAAACAAAAGCGGATAAAATCAAATTTATTCGATTGAATTTTTAGATTTAAGTACTATTCCTGTTGTTTGTTACAGAATTTCGACATTTCGCCATAATTTAATTAATCTGAGTTATTGATGAACTCAGTCGATAAATTTCATTTAGGGCTATTTTTTGATCAACTTTTTCAAAAATTTTGAAAAATTAACATAAGAAATTTAAAAATAAATAAAAGAATCACTTTAATTTATATAAAAAAATTTACAAAATTTATGTTTTGACTAATAGCTTTAACGAGCAATTAAGGCATAATACCCCTGGGAGAAATCCAATATTCTCAAAAAATTTCAACCAAAAATCTCAACTCGGCTTCATAAATTCCTCTGAAACGTACTTTCCTGAGATATTTTTTCAGGGAAAATAGTTCCCGACGCCACCTTTTTTCTTGGTTAATCTTCAAACGACGCGTCCACTAGCGGATTTATGAATTCTCAAATTTTCCAAGCTTTTTCAATCAATCCTTCCGACTTTGCTCGAAAACTAAAGCTTTGAAGTTTCCACACCCCACCTAACAGTTTTTTTTGAATATATCACGGAGAGCGGTATCAACAGAGGTCGAAAAAGTAATCACATTACGGGGAGAAGTATAACAGCCCCCAGTCAACGCTATACTCCTTGGATTACCCATTTTCCCACATTTAGGTTTTGAGCACCACCATTTTACCCATGATCTTTAATTGAGAGGAGGAAACCGCCCAACCATTATCTAGTTTCAGTTTAGGGGCTTATTGTTTTCTCTCCTCTCTCTGGAGCGGACCACCTTATGCCCCAGCCTACGATGATTTGACCCCTGGAATGTAGATACCGAATTTCTATAAATGGTACCTGAGTCTGCGTAGAGGGACATGTATTGCTTAGCATCCTTTATGCGGAGCCTTTGTACCAGGTCCTCGTAGATCTCGAAGTAGGCATCGGTGTTGGCCTCTAAGAAAAACTCCCAGAAACAGTAAGACACAAGATATATAGAATTCACATGATTCTTTCTTTTGAATTAGTCGAAGACTTTTTGCAGAAGTCCGAAGTGCCCGTCTATATCTGACTTTCCGTGATATTCTGCAAAGAAATTCTGGGAGGTGAAGTAATTCTTAGTAGGAAGCTCCAAGAGTATATAACTCCTCAATTCCTCGGATCTAAAATGGCCTGCATTATCTGACCAGAAATGTATTTTAGAGAAACTTTTCAGCTTTGCCTCCTCCAGTTTACTGAGGCAGCTCTTGACATAGTGGGAATCATGACTAATAACTTCTGAGAGGTAGTTATGGTAGCTCCTCTTTATTTCTCTCTCCACTTTATAGATGAAACAGATGCCGAGACAAGATACAGAAGATTTTTTGTAGTATGCTTGGGATATTTCCACAGGTCCCCCACCGATCTTGAAGTTCTGTTTGAAATCCATGACTTCCACGCACTCATCATGCTCCAAGTTCTCTAGTCTTTGTCTAAAGTAGCCTTTTTGATCTTTATTTAACTCAGCATGGGGTTTGTAGAACTTTACTCGTTTGTCCTGAGAACTTTCACCTAGCCTCCTTTCAAGTTTCTTACCATTTACCCACATATCACACATGACCGTCTTCTTTTTCAAATATTTGAATTATTTTTGGCATAAAGTGTAGTATGTAGACAAGTTTAGGTTAATTTCTGGATTTTCGGCCATTATTTTTTTATAAATATATAGTTTAGATTGTTGGAGATTTAATACAGGCTAATTTGTATGTAATTTGCATGTTATCTCAGAATATTTGGTCAAATATTCATTAATTAACTCTTTTATATCTTCACCTTTTTGTTTTTTAGATTCTGGTTGATAATTTTCCCTATTTTCTATTTCATCTTCTCTTTTCCTTTTTGCAGTCTTGTACATAGTGTTTGAGAAAGTAAAACCACTTTTTTAGATCCTTTTTCGATATTTCGCCTGCAACTATCGATAAAACTGCATATCTTTCGTTTTTTGGTGTTTTGTTAAATAATTTTAATATATTCTTAACTAATTTTTCGAGTTTTGTTGGTGATTCTTCAGTATTAATGTTTTGGTTATCATACGGTAACTATCTTGCGTTCCTTTTAGTAACTGTAATCTAATAAACGCTAATTTAAAACAAAAAATGTTTGTTTAATTTATTTTACCAACAAACTGGTTGAAAATTTATTTAGGGTCTGTTTTAATTCCCGAAATAGTGTCACCCGAAAATAAATTCCCATATGAACAGCCATCTGAATTATAAACTTAAAAGTTACATTCATCTGAAAATATAACACTTTTCAATAATTATCATGTTGGAATATCCACTTTGCACATAACTCTTTCTTTTTCCTTATATTTTTTGCCGATATTAAAGGATTTCTGTCACGGAAGTAAGCATAAATGTTAAGTCTATATAAATATCCTCTAATAGTATCATCTGAGACAGTTTTATCCTTATTTTCTTTAAAAATTTTGTTCATTTTTGGTGCACTAGCTTTCGAGTTTTCTTCATGAATTGTCTTTATGGCATTTATATCGTCATTATCAAGTACATATTAACCTCCAGAGCCTCTTTTTCTCTGAATTGAGCCAGTTTCTTCTAATCTTTTGAAGTGATCGCTTATTTTGGACTTGGGTATACAGGTCTAGCTTTCGATCTCTCTATAAGAATACCCCCTTTTTCTAAGTGTTAAAGTCTGTCCAAACACAAAATTATCAATATTTGTCATTGGTTTTCTAATATTTTATTCCTTAAAGCTATTATTTTCTGAGTTTTTTGTGAATAACAAAAATGTCTGAATTTCCATGCTGGATCAATAAATTTCCTTTTTGATTTTCTATCTTTTTTAATAAAAAATAGTGACAAATAAATAAATATTAAAAATAATACAATTTAAATATATCTAATTTTTTTATTCATATTTATTTATAAGCCGAAGTGACGCTTTGGTTTACAAAAAATAAGGTGTCCGAATGTCCGTGCGACATAGTGTACATTGAGAAAGCAACTAAAATGGCAAGAAATATTGCTAAGAGATATTTTATAGATAGTAAATACATGAATTTATTTTATGCATTCAAGAAACTACAATTCCTCGACCAATTAGAATAGAATTATGTTTCAAAAACATTATGCCATATATACAGTCTGTTTCGAAAAAAGTGATAACTCAAAATTTTTCACCTGAAGAAATTAAATAAAGATACCTAGATAATTTTTTAATACTCCATGTCATATAGTTTATTATATGTATTTATACTATTTTATATTAAATTTATTTATAGATTTTTAATTAATTTTAATATAAATTGTTTCAAAAAAAAATCGATCACTTGAAAAATTTGCCACAGAATGGCCACAAATTCTTTTTAAGAAGAAATTTTTTTTGACAATAATTACAATATGAGAAGGATATCAGATATTGATTTTGGAAAAATTCTAGCGCTTTTGGAGGCCGGATTATCACAACGAGAAATAGCCAAAAAATTAGGTCTACCACAGAGCACAATATCTATTTCCCTAAAAAAATATAGTATATATGGAAAATTAGCACACCTCTGTGGTAATGGTCTTCCTTCTGTTCTTAGTAAGGAAATAAAACAAATAATAGACAAGAAATTAGAGAATAATCCTAGAACTTCACTCAGAAAACATGCTGCTAATGTATTAGCAGTAAATAATAATAAAGTTAGCTATAGTACAATTAAAAGGTATCTTAATAATAAAGATATTGAAGCACATCCTCCAATAAATAAGCCTCTTTTGACAGAAAATCATATTGATAAAAGGTTTGAGGCGTCAAAGAAGTGGCTTTTCATGAGTGATGATGAGCTTAAAACGGTCGTTTTCAGCGATGAGACTAAATTTAACCTTCAATACAATGATGGACGTTCTTCTGTATGGAGATCGCGCGATTCAGGCTTTGAAAGTCATAATATTAATCGAAGAACTAAATTTGGTGGAAGCTCAATAATGGTTTGGGTCTGTTTTTCATATTATGGTGTAGGTAAAATAGTATTTATTGATGGTACAATGGATGCTAATTCATATTTTAGCATTCTTGCTTCTTCATCATTACCCTCTGTTGAGAAAATTGGAATTTCTTCGTTTATTTTTCAGCAGGATAATGATCCAAAGAATACTTCCAAGCTGAAAAAAGAGTATTTATCATATAGGAATATCGAAACATTATATTGGCCATCGAATTAACCAGATATGAACCCTATTGAGAATCTCTGGGCTATTATTAAAACTAAAGTTTCCGAAACAACGCCAAGAAAGCTAGACGAGTTAAAGAAGATTATAGAGGAAGAATGGTATTCAATATCACTAGAAACTTGTAGAAAACTAGCCATGAGTTTCAAAAATCGTACTTTAGCTTTAAGGCGTGCTAAAGGAAGGCATACAGATTATTAGATAAAAAGTGATCAGTTTTTTTGAAACAATTTTTATTAAAAATAAGTAAAAACTCGATATAAAAAAATTATATGAAAAAAGTATATAAACTATTATATTATAATTAACTACAATGTTAATAATCTTATTTTAATTTTATTATATTGAACCTTCTAATTCAATATTTAAGGTGATCAATTTTTTTGAAACAGATTGTACTTGTTAAATTTCATGTTTTTGACAAAAATGATTATAATCTGGCCTTCGTTTACTAAAAATCCACTGTTTAGCAATTAGAAGAACTTTAAACTTTGGAAAAAATTAATAACGATTATTATTTAGTTTATTTCTCTCAAACTAAATTTTTTTACTAAATACCCTAGAAAAAATCCAGGATCAAGTAAAAAAAGTACCTGTCACTAATTTTTTGAGTAAAAATCTACCAGGCGACAGGTACTTTTTTTACTTGATCCAAAATTCAGATGTAAAATTTTTTATTGACAGCCTAAGAATATAATTTTAAAAAAATAGTAAAATAAACTTTAAATAAAACCAATTTTTTTCATGATATTATTATAACCTTTTTTTTCGTTATTATGTTTATTTATTTTTCATTCAAAATCCCAGCAAAAAAACTGTGATTTTATTGAAAAATTATTGTATCTTATTATAACCTTTTTTATCAGGATTAGAGATATTGTCCGCAGTATTGGCAGGAAACTTAAAGGATTATCAAAAACTAATTTTAATGGTGTATCTAATTTTTTTTAAATGATTATTTAATAAACTAAGTATATTGAAATACGACTTATAAATCCTTTAGGTATAAAAGTGCCACTTATCCGAATTTAATATTAGATCTTTCCGCGCAAAGAAGCACTCGAATTTTGTTTAATCACTCCTTTAATAATATACTAATAATACCAAGACTTTTAAATTAATTTATATAGGCTACAAGCTTTATTTATAAATAATTATATTTTGAATATTATCATGAAAAGCTTGCAAAAATTGAAAAATTCAGTCAAGAATTTAGTTACTAAGTTTGAGAGCGGCTACAATGTGATCGAAGATAGCCGAGGAGGCGATACAAGTGATGTCTCGAAGAGAGAAAATGTAATAGATAAAATTAAAGAATTGTTGGCTCAAACTAGAACATGGTCTTTCCTCGAACTTTCCATGCGGGTAAAGTATAGTAAAACAACAGTATTTATATATTTAACAGAAGATTTACAAATGAAAAAATTATTAAGTAAATGGGTACCTCATTTTCTCGCGGATAAACAAAGAGAACATAGAGTGTTACCATGTAAAAACAATATGCAACTCTTATCGAGGCAAAATAACTTTATTAATCGAACTTTGGCAATAGATGAAACTTGGGTGTCTTTATACATGCAACCCCAACGTGACCAGATTCGATCTTGGAGAAATAAGAATGAAGACCCACCTGAATTTGTACTTCAATCTAAATATGAAAGAAAGAGAATGCTAATACTAGCAATAGATTTTCAAGGTGTTGCTTATTGGAAGCTCTGTACTCCTAAAGAGACTGTAACTTCAGATGTCTATAAAAACTTTCAAATCTAATTATTAGACAAATGGTTACCTATAAGAAATTCAGGATGCCTATAATATTACATGATAATGCTAAGCCGCATAAATCAAGTCTTATAAAGCAGTACTTTATTGATGAAAATATTCGGGTTTGGGATCATCCTCCCTATAGCCCTGATATTAGCCCACCTGATTTCAATTGTTTTGGGCAATTAAAGAGGAAGTTAAAAGAGAATATTTATGATGATTGGCATGAACTAGAAATTCAGCTAAAAAGTGTAATTCAGGAGCTTTATGCTAAAGGTTTTATGAATGGTATCCAGAAGTTACCCGAAAGATGGAGAAGTGTAATAGATGCAGAAGGCTCGTATCTATAAACTTACTAATTTTCAACTTTATATCTTTTATAGTAAATTTTTTATTTAAATTTTTTCGAGTGCCTCTTTGCTCGGAACGCCCTAATAATTGATCACGAATTCAAAGTTTCTCAATCGAAGCATGCCCAACTCGAAATCCAAAGAATCTGAAATAATTCAAGCTGGAGATTTTGAATCCGAAAAGCATTTCTATCCACGTGTCTTGAACGCCTCCATTCACCCTTTAGTACATTCATTTTTCCAATTAGGAAATGAGAGAATATTAGCCCGATTTTCGCACTTAAATCCAGCAGTTAATGTTTCTGAGTTACAAAAAATCCTAGCATATCAAACAAACCATTTCATGTGGGCCGGTATATTCTTTCTTCCTCTTTATTAATCTTCGTGTGGTGTTTTTTGGTATAGGCTCGGATTTATTCCATGTTACAACAGCAACTGGTCAACGTAACATGATTATCGTAGAAACTAATTCATGTCCATCTGGGCAGAAATCTATGCCCCTACTCTCGGAAACAGACGAATTTGGAGGCTACAAAGTTGTTTTAGAATCGTCATTCCGAAGATTATTAAATCAAGCGAATCTTGAACTAGGAGCTTTAGCTGTTGTTTTTGATAAGAATGGCATGGAAGCTGGGGGATATGCAGCCGTTTTAGCCGAATTGTGTAAAGAGAAAGTCTATCTAGTTGAATATCATGAAACAGAACAGGATCCTAATGTGAAATTTGAAAACCAAATCATGTACATTCGTCATCAAGGAGGTATTTCTCTTTTAAATGACTTGAGTTTAGAATGGATATCGATTAGAGCCTGTTTTAAATATGTTACACAACGGCCGTGGAGACGATTTCCTTTATACAGCAAGACAATCGTAATGAATAGTATTATCGCATGTTTAGCAGGAGGTAGGAATAAGATGATGGCTGCAAAGGCTTATGACTTTTATAACGCAGAGTTACTGGATGCTGGGTTATCTATTAAGATACCAGAGACGATTAAAAATGTAACTAAAAGTGAAATTCCGATCATCTTTGAAAGTATGGGAGGTCAAATCGTTATTAAAGTCCCTTATTCAAATGCAGGTATCCGTTTTTGTATTCATTTGATCTTTCAGGCCAAGGGGTTTATACTATTACGAATGAGAAAGCTTTGAGTAATTTCATGATGGAAGATCATCATTATGATAAATTTATCGTTCAAGCTTTAGTGGGAAATGCTACTTGGTCTTCAACAACTCGCCATGGCAAATTCTATCATGTAGGCACTATCCCCAATAAAAAGAATGAGACGTATGTCAGTGATTTAAGAGTCATGATTGCTTGTGATGAAAACGGATTCAAACCAGTTAGTATTTATGCTCGTAGGGCGCGAAAACCGTTGTTGAAGAACCTTACCGATGACCTCGAAGTTACTACTTGGGAAATGTTGGGGACAAATTTATCGGTTAGGGTAGATTCTACTACTTGGAATACCGAAGCTCAAAGATTACTTTTGATGGATCGAAAAGATTTCAACCAATTAGGTTTAGGTATTGATGATCTGATCGATGCTTATGTACAAACCGTATTAAGTGTTGTCGCTATTGATAGACTTTGTGATAAACTTGTGCCGGATGGTAAGTTCGATTTCGAGCTGTTTAAAGCACTTAATCCAGACGATGCTTTGATTGATGAAATTTTAATTTAAAGTCCACATTTATTAATTTTTCAAAATAACCTCCAAAATTTTGTCTGCTCCCTTCTTGATCAATTCCTCTGCTACTTCCGTACCTAAAGCTTCCGCTTTGTTGTCGTCATTAATTTCTTTAATAATGGAGACTTCCACATATTCATTCCCATCTAAAGAACAAACTACTCCTGTCATAGACAAGTTTTTATCAGACCAATTCGTATGAACTCCAATAGGAACACTACAACCACCTTCCAATTTCCTCAACATAGCTCTTTCAGCTAAACAACATAAATTAGTAGGTCTATGAATTAAACAGCCAAGTAAATTGATCACATCGTTATCTTCTTCCCTACATTCAATTCCTAATGCTCCTTGGCTGACTGCATGATAAATACCTTCTTTATCGGCATTAAGAAATTGACTTATTCGATCAACCCAACCTAATCGTTTCATACCTGCAGCCGCTAATATTACTGCTTCATAAGGGCCTTCTGAGTCATCTAACTTACAGAGTCTAGTGTTCAAATTACCTCTCTAAATCAAAAAATAATTAAGAGAGAGATTACGACATCCATAAATTTTAAAGTAGGAAATTTACGTTTCAATTGTGATATCCTACGCACGCTACTTGTTCCTATAACACTACCAGGAGGCAAATCTTCAATTTTCTTCCCTTTATTTTTAGTAGACATAACGACTGCATCTCTTGGGTCTTCTCGTTCTAATATGGCTGCTAATTTCATACCCGGAGGTAGTTGTGTAGGCAAATCTTTTAGACTATGAACGACGAAATCAACCTCCTTATTAGCTAAAGCAATTTCCAATTCTTTGGTAAATAATGACTTTTCACCTATTTTGTTCAATGCTACATCTAATATTTTATCTCCTACTGTCGCTATTTCGGTGATCGTTAGTTTTAGGTTAGGATTTGCTTTTTCAAGCTCACTTTGCACGTATCTACTTTGCACCATTGCTAAATCCGATTTTCGAGAGCCTATTTTGAGTTCCTTCATTCTGAAACTACAAACTTTGAAAAAACGCAATCATGACAGTAAAATGAATCAAACATTTAATGAATTTTATAGCTCATAAATTTTGATAAGTTCTTCCAGGAACTGAATAAATGCCAAGATAAGCTGATTACAAACATCTAAGATCTTACTAGCCGGTAATAGAAACCCATCCTTCGAATTAGAACTGGGACTCAATTCGATAGCGAAAGAATAAATTGCAGGCACGCCTTCTATCTCACTTTTAGGGTTTGTTTTGGTAGAAGCAATATGATACCACCAATCTATCGAGCCTCCTGATGCAGGATATAAATCAAACACTTTAATGGATTTATAATTATCACCTTGTGATTTAATTATTTTGTGGCTCATGTCAAGATATTGTCGTTCTTCTTTGATGTTTTGATTACTAAAACCATATGGTCTCAATATCTTCTGTGAGTAACTATGGAAGTCTAATGCACCAATAATGCCTTGATTCTTCTGCAATTCGAGAAATTGTTTTGTTAAAGCTTGTATTTCAAGTTCCGAATTAGGACTAGTGCCTCGATAAGAATCAGATTTCGGATTAGTCGATGAGCCTTTAGAATCCCATTTGAAAGGCCAATTTCGATTCTAAACAAAAAATTAATTGATGTTATTGGGTGTACCAAATCGACACCAAATTGATTTCGTCCTAATTTGTGTCGATTTTTCCTCCATAATCTATTATTATCCCAACTAAAATGATAACCATCTGGATTGCAAACCGGTATTATCATTAATTCAATCTTATCTAAAAGTTCTTTAACTTTATCATTAGCTCCATCTAAGAAATATGATATTATATATTGAACAACTGATCCTGATATCCATTCTCTAGCATGTTGTAATCTATAAAGAATAAAATTAATTGGATTGATATTTACCCTTGTATCCACACTATTTTCTTAGTTCCTTTGGTTTCGCTAGATCTAATCTTTACAGCAGGTATAGTTCGATTCTCATGAGTGCTGCCTATTGAGGGTATTAACTCCATTTTATCAGTATATTTTTTAGATTTTTCAGATAACCATTCTAAAATATCTTCATAAGAATGATAATTAGCGAACCAATCCAGGCTGGAAGATCTTAAATTAGCTTTATAAATTGAGGTTTGGATATTATGATTGATTATTTTGTATCTGGATTTAAATATTTTCAATTCTTTATTGGATATCATTATTTCTAATGTATATTTTCCGTGATTCCATACATCCAAGTTTTGTTTCTCTACTTCAGACAATGTTGCATCACTTTTCTCAATCTCTATTAATTTGTAATCATTGTAATCTTTATAACTATTAATTAAGGATAAAAGGTGTAGATATGTGATTTTCATCATTCATCTTTCTCATTTTGTTCGTTTTTATTCTTTAGGAGCTTTTTTAATCTCCTTGGTGTGTGACTGATTTTACCCGAAAAATAAGATCTACATCTAATGATTTGCAGAATAAATGCAGTTTTATAAGAAATCGACCTTTTAAAGATTATAGAATATTGTAAAACATAATGGTATAACTTTATCTCAAGCTTACCAAACATTTGCAGCTTTTTGACTGTATGAAACTCGAGAGTTGGCAGATTAATTTATTTTCTAAAAATAATCAGAATTATCAACAAAAAGATTAGAAAGCACAACAAAACAATACAAATTTTAGATTGTGTAGAACGTTGATATTCATAAGCCTTTTCCAATTCTTTCGCTCCTTGGTTCGTATTTAATGAAACTTGTTCGACATTATAATCAATTCTATCCAACAAGGTACCTTGATATATAACCATTCCTTGAAGACTTTTAAATGTATCTGCTAATTGTTCTATAGATTGATGAATGTCTAATAAATCTTTCTGTCTTCGTTGTACCATCTCTTCGTTAGGCTGCTTTAAATCTTGTATCATATACTTAAATAATATAAAATATTTTTTACTTCTTCAGTTTCTTGTACTTGATTCTCTTCTGTTTCTTCAACAAGTGTAAATTTTTCTTGCGAATTTAGCTCTATATTTTTTGTTAGGTTTAGATTTTACTTTCAAGATATTGTTGTTGGACATTTTTAATTTGTATTGATAAGACCTGTATTTTATTGGCGTAAGCATGTTGGGCATTGACGGCCACGAAATCTTTTTTATTTTCACACATAAGATAAAGTTTTCTTTGACATTTTTCTAACATCTACTAAAACTAAATTTATATCCTCGAATTACTTTAGTTATTTCTACAAATTTCTTCTTTATTTCTACCTCTTCGCTACTTCTATCTTTAAATCCAGGTAGTAATCTTTTCTTATGAAGTGAACCTAATGTTTGAACTAAAATTTTCGAAAAGTTTATTAATTACGTTCATTTAATATATCTTCTACACCTCTAATTATCTATTTATAAATACAGAAATATTACTTCTTCTTTAATTTCAATCCTAAAAATATAATTGAAAAACAATTACCAAGGTGGAAAGGTTGTCATCTCAATAAATGTTTGTTCAGAATTAGGAGATAAGAGAGTTTCTTTATATTCGGGTATTCTTTCTTCGACCTTTCCTTTTAAAGCACCTCTATATTTGATAAATATCGTAGTTCGGTTTCTTGTAGCCATCTTTTAACTTTCTATTGTTGAGTTGGAAACAAAAGTAGAATAATGACAAAATCTTAGAGGAATTTTAATAAATGCAGTTTGATTACATTAGTATGTTTTTAATCATTTCTAAAAAAACCCAAAACTATGAATTAGAAGTTTTAGTTCAAACCCTGTCGATGAATTTTTTGAAAAGAATATTTTATGAAATATTCATACTATTTTAAATTTCTTGATATTTTATATTTGAATCTGGATGATTGATTTTTTGGAAACTTTCAAGAACCATGTTTATTACGACATCATACAATGTACTAAAAACTTTATCAATAGTATTGCTTTTGAAAAGAAATAATATAGAAGAAAAATATAATAATATATGGATTGACTTCCTGATAATACAGAATATTTTAACTTTAGGTTGGGATTTCTTATTTGAAAAGTCAAAGTATCAAAGATATAAAGTAAAGTCCAAACGACCAATTTTTAGAAATTAGATATAGTGGGATCTTTTATGGTTTTAATTAAGTATATTCTGTTTTATTCTTTTGCACTTAAATTGACTTGTTTCCAGTATTTGATTTTAATTATATTGTAAAGATTCGTCTTATTTGTAGACTGGCTTCCTATATTTATTGGGATACTAAAAAGCACTCTAATTAATAGACTCACGATTGTAATTAATAACTTGGATCATATTTAGGTTGTCTTTACTTTGTTAGGCTTGATATTTTTCTTTACAACTTATGTCGAGCCTATAAATCATAGTATTCAAGTTTTTGATTCTATTTTAGATTCGAATTATCTCGTAATATTCTTTACTATGATGCTATATTACACATTTGAATATTCAACCTTGGATTTACAGGCGTTTAAAGGCTTCGATTTGAGTTTTACCACCTTGATCATGTTACTGGTTACAAAAGTGACTTATTTTTTATTTGGATATGGACTCAATCATTGGTCTCTTGATTTTTTATTTTCATTTATCGTATTTACTGTATTTGTCATGCTATATCCGAAAATATACAACCTTATGAACGAGATACGATTTCAAAATAATGCCAAACATATTTTCTTAGAAAATATTAGACAGAATGAGCAAATAATTTATTTCAATAATCTCTTGATTCAATTAATTATATCGTTTTGTTTTTCTCAGAAATTAGCATTTCCTTTTCTGGTATTCTTTCTGCTTCTTCCTGTTCTTTATTTAACAAAGTTGATAATCTTTTGTAGTGAAGTCCCAAGTGAAACTTCAGTCCTAGAATATAAACCTGATTATAACAAATGGTGGCTCAAAGGTGAAACTTGGAAACCTATTTGGACGAATAGTGAATCTAAATCGATTTTAGGATTCTTGATTTTGAATGGAAGTTATATGTTAGTTCAATTATTATATGGAATTTGGTCTAATTCTCTCGGGTTGGTCTCTGATGCCATACATATGTTCTTCGATTGCCTTGCGCTTGCTATTGGCTTGATAGCTTCTGTGATGACCACTTGGACAGCCAACAAAAATTTTTCATACGGGTATTCTTTGATTTTTAACCAACATTAAATAGATATGTAAGGATCGAGATATTATCAGGATTTATCAATGGAATATTTCTCATATTGATCTCGATATTTATCATTTTAGAAGCTTTAGTTAGGTTATACACTCCTCAATCAATGAATACTGATCAATTGTTTCTAGTCGCTTTTTTGGGACTCTGTGTTAACTTGGTTGGGATCTTTGCTTTTAATCATGGGCATTCACATGGTGGACATGATCATGGACATTCTCATGACCATGACCACAATCATGAACATTCTCACGGTCATGATTCTCACAATAATGAATATTCTTATGACCATAGTCACGGGCATAGTGCCAATATGCAAGGTAAATTTGAGTAGAATAACTTTAGGCGTATTCTTACATATAATGGCCGATACTCTTGGAAGCGTTGGAGTTATGATATCAACAGTATTGATAAAATACTTCAAATGGACCGGATTCGATCCTATTGCTTCGATATTCATAGCTGTACTGATTGGACTTTCGGTTCTCCCTTTGGTCTCTTCTAGTTTTAAAATTTTGATGCTCAACGTTGATACCAAAATATTACAAAGCTTTGATTCTGCTGTGAGAGAGGTTCCTTATTTATTTGATTGATTTTTTAGATCGATGAAATTCTTCAAACTTTTGATTCTAAAATGGTGGATGCCGCTATTTGGCCATTGGATCATAATCTTCATATTGCGACTATTAAGATTAATATGAATGATTCTAAAGATTATTTTAAATGTGTCGAGCAAATACGACCAAAAATATTAAAACTCGGATTCGTCAAAAATGTTAACATTTCGTTGGTTTAATAAATCAAAACATTGTTTTGTATTTTAGGTTATAGAATCCAATGCATTTTTTGTAACATATATTTTGAATAGCAAGGTTTCAGTCTTTAGGATCTTATAGCCAAAATTGGTATTCACTTTCGTCAAAATTGAATTTCTGAGTACTAAGTTATTGATTTTATTGGACAAAATGATACAAATAAGCAGGCAATTATTTAGAAGACAATCAAAAAGTAATATCAATTTATATAAAATAGTTAAATTTTCAACAAGAACCTTGAATAAAGCCCTATGGGGAGTTGTCGTTCTAGGTATAGGATCGTATGGTTTTAAAACCATTAAATTAGATGATTCTGTATTTTTAAGCAAAGAAAAGACATTTGTAGCAGAATATAAACAAGATTTACTAAAAGAAACCACCGTATTGGAAAATATAGATGATAATGAACATGGCATTTTACAATTTAATACGTCAAAGGGTGTATTTTTATGGATTTTGGTTATAGGTACGGGTGTGTGTGCTTCTATTTCTGGATTGTTTATACCTCATGCTGTTTCTCAAATGGTTAATTCTATAATCAACGAGCCTACATTAGTAACTATATTTGAAATCGAACTACCATATGAAACTCTATATTTAGGCGGAAGCTTCTTAATTAACGGTATAATCCTTATCTCATAATAAAAAGCTGTACTTACATTTGTCCATCTTAATTTCCTGACTATGCTTGGCGAACATTTGGGAGAGAAACTCAAAGCTAGATTGTATTTTTGCTTCTTATGTCAAGATTTATCATGGTTTGATTTGAACAGAAGCGGAGAAGCTGCCGAAAGATTAGCCATAGATGTAAATGATTTTAAAGTAATATAAATATATCGACTTTATAGCATACTTTAAAAACCTGTGTTTCTCAGGTATAAATTTTTTGAAGCAATATTTAGGGAATCAGATCCATTGTATCTATTTTTGGATCCCTGATTAGATTATATTCATTATCACCTATATTAACTTATCGACTCATCATTTTGATGGGCGGATTTTATGGAATACTCTACATTTATGGAATGAAACTTAGAAATCTTAGGAACATTTCTAGACATTTGGATTCCAAAGCTAGTGGAATAGCATCAGAAGTATAAACTCAAAATATAATTTTAAGGTATTGGGAAATATAAGGACAGTTAGAGCATTTTCTACTTATAAACAAGAGCTTAAAAATTATGAAAAAGAAATCGAGAGTGTTTCAAACTTTAATAGAAAGTTTGGGTTCCATATGGGGCTGTTCAGAGGTTACGTATTGATTAAAATTTAGGTGTAACAAATATGAGTATAGGCGCAATGCTCCTTACAATGTTACAGTCAGGAGGGAATTTGATAAACGAAAACAAAATGTCACCTGGGGATTTAATGGCTTATGTAATGACTGTCCAAAGCGCACAAAAGGCACTGGACTCTTTAGGTGGTCTGATGGCGCAATATATCAAATTGTCAGAGACATTTAATAGTCTTTATGAAGTTCTTAGGCTTCCTTTTTCTACAACTTTATTTCCAAAAAATAAACCAGGATTTGTTACACAGGATTTTGGGGATATAGGTTAAATCTTTATATTTATATTTTAGGTGATATTGAATTTAAAAATGTTACATTTTCATATCCTTCTAGACCTAATGATCCTGTTCTTAACGACTTTAGTGTCTCAATCAAAAATGGAAAGATAATCGCATTGATAGGAGAGTCTGGAAGTGGAAAAAGCACCGTTGGTGGATTGATAACTCGTCTCTATGACATAGTCTCTGATGAATCAGGGCAGGTTTTAATAAGTAAATGTAAAATCCCTTTGAAAGAGCTAGACCCTCATTGGTGGAGAACCGAAGTATTGGGATATTTGCCTCAAGAACCAATGTTATTCGATACAACGATTTTGGAAAATATAAAATATGCTAAACCTGATGCTTCTTTTGAAGATGTTGTCCAGGCTGCAAAAAATGCTAATGCTCATGATTTCATTGTTAGTTTAGACAAAGGTTATGATACTATCGTTGGAGAAAGAGCTTCTGCTTTATCTGGAGGCCAGAAACAAAGAATCGCTATTGCTAGGGCGATATTGAAAAATCCCAAAGTAATAAGTTAAGTGATTAAAAAATAGGTATTGATATTGGATGAGGCTACTTCTGCTTTAGGTATAATAATACAAAATTTTATATTTTAGATGGTAAATAATTATTGTTATTTTAGTGCATTCCGAGAGTGTTGTTCATGATGCTTTGACTAACTTGATGAAAGGGAGAACTGTTATTATAATCGCGCATAGATTATCTACTATAAAAAACGCAGGTTTCAATTAACATTTATTTTTAGATCACATTGTATTTGTTTTATTTTATTTTAGGTTGTGATGAATAAAAACTCTTCAAATAATATTGTTGAGCAAGGTAACCATAAAGAGTTGCTTTCTAAAAAGGGTGCTTATTATAAATGGTTTCAAGAGGCTAACTCAAGATAGCTTTAATATATATATATATAATTATCGCTTTTATGATGGACTTTGATTCTTTTTGCTTATAATCTGAATATTTTTATTTTTAGGGGTGCGCATAATTTTTGAGAAATTTTTATAACTAAAGTTATTCAAAAAAAGTATATAAAATTGGATCAAAAAATTTAATATAAATAAAAAAAGTGGTTCTCAAACGAAAAATTCGTATTGCAATCCAAGGGTTTGACTTTAGTTTGAAATTTTTTCAAGTTAATTTATTAAATAATAAAATGTAAAGGTCTGTGGTCGCCAAAAAGGATTCATAAACTTTAGCGGTTATTCCATTTGTATTAGAAAACACTTGATCTAATTGTGATCCCCAATCTGTAGTTGAGGTTTCATTATCAATTAGCTTATGAAATCCAATACTTTCCATGTAATTTGAAAACTGTGAGCTAAGTTTAAAATCAATATTAAAATCACCTATTAATATGTTTACTTGATTTTCTTTTATAATCTTAGTTATCAGTCAGTACCTTTATATTTTCACTAATATTAGGAGATTTATAAATTAAATGAATATAGACACTATTTACCATAAATGACAATGATTCACAAACACCAGTTTCAAGAATTATACTTTCTTCACTTATATTTTCTATTAATGAACTCTTAATAAATGCAGCTAAACCTTTACCTCTTCCATAATTTGAACTTCTTTTTATTTCAACATATCCATCTATATTTAACATTTCATTTAAAAACAACCAAGTTTCATTAAATAAAAGTATTGAACTATTCATAAAATTAACATCACTTTTAATGTCATTTAAATGATATCTTATACTTCTTGTATTTTGATATGTTATTAAATAATTAACATCAGTTAAAGATTTTAAAATATCTGAATAAGGAACCATAAAATTTTCTTCTAGTCTTTACATTTCTTTTTTAATTATATCACTATTGGAAGGTTTTTTTGTAGGAATAAATTGATGTTTAGATTCATCAATATATAGTCCATCTAATGATTTTACTCTACTACAAGCTACATACATACAGGATCTTTTAGACAGCATTGTTTTACTTAAATGTACAACAATTTTATCAAATGTACAGCCTTGCAACTTATGACTAGTAGCAGCACCAGCCGGTACAATAGAAAATTGCCTCCAGAAAACTTTGAGACCACTTTTTTGATCATGAACTTAAATTTTTATTAATTCTAATGGTATCCAAGATAATTCAATACCTTCTGAATAGATGTTTCTAAATCTTAACTTTGGATTTTCCCCTATAATTTCATCATCAAATTTCAGCCAAATTCTAACTGGAATCTGTTGCTCATTATTTGAAATATCAATTTTCATTAATTTACCAACTACTCCATTAACTAACTCATCATTATAGTTTAAATTACTAATAATCATATAATTTGCTGTCCTTTTTAATGTAAGTAAATTCATAAATCATTTCGTTTTCTTTGGAGAAAATCCATTAACTATATTTAAGGCATTTATTTTTGTTGAATTACTCTTATATCCGACTACTTGTGGTAATGCTATACTTAAATATTCTGTCTCTCTAATTGAATTTAAATAAATAATATTAAAAGTTTCTACTTCATTATNCTGCTTGTGGTAATGCTACACTTAAATATTCAGTCTCTCTAGTTGAATTTAAATAAAGAATATTAAAAGTTTCTACTTCATTATTTGTATAGAATATATGCATTGGATCATCACTAATTCGTGGTAAGTTTTTATAGCACCTTGTTTTAATNGTGGTAAGTTTTTATAGCATCTTGTTTTAATTAATTCAATATCAGAACTATTCATTTCTCCTATTGCCATATTATTTAAACATTTTATAAATTCTTGATTATTTTGCCTCATACTTTCAGTTAATTTATAAAGTTTAAATGGTTCCTATAAGGTGGATCGTGCTAAATTAGAAATTGATCTTGAAGTTATACCAGAAAATATCCAGGAATCACAGACAGGTGGTAATTGGTTGAAATCTCCAAATACAATAAATGATATACCAGCAAAAGGAAGATTGGATTTAAATTTACTCTGAAGTCTTTTATTAACTAAATTAGACACTTTTGATCCAACCATACTTATTTCATCTATAATCGTTAACTTTGAATTGCATAGCTTAGTAGCAAGAGTATTAGAAATATCTGCTGAAAGTTCCACAATTCTATCACCAGATTGATTTATTGGTAATGCAAATAGAGAATGTAATGTTGCACCATTAATTCCATAAGCTACTTTTCCTGTTGGAGCTGATAATATTATTTTTATTTGATCTGGATCAGTACCAGGGATTTTTGAATACATTCTATTTAATGAATTGAATATTGCTTTTATAAGTAAAGATTTTCCAGTTCCAGCACTTCCTGTTATGAATAATTTAATAGGAATATCGGTATTTGTCCTCATTCTATAAATTATTTCCTTTAATAGATTTTNAATATATTTTTTTGCTTTATATGTAGTGACTGTGTCAATTTTTTATATTCATCATCAGATACAGTTTTATAACATTTATATTTCTCTAAAATTGGAGCTGCTCTTTCATCTTCTAAATCAACCATTACATTTGCAACTTGATCACTAAATTCAAAACCTTCTATTGGATCAGGGTCTGCATTAAATTCTTCATTATTTATATAATTATTTTCTAGTTCATTTAAAAATTTATAAAATAGTTCTTCATCCTCTAGTTGACAAAATTCTCTTCTTTTTTCTAAAATCCTTGTTTTATTTCTTTGAAATATTTCCTTTGTATTTTAATTAATGATTTCAAGTTCTTCATTTCTCCAAGGTAAATACAGCGTAACCATTTCTCTAAGATAATTATCTTCATCAGTAACTTCAGAATAATTACAATATCTTATAACTTTATTTGATTTTCTTTTCTTTATAGATCCAATGTTATTATTCAACCTAATCCATGTTAATTCATTATTCATTCTTTTTGAACGTTCATATTTAGCAGCAAATTGAGATAGTGTAATATTTTCTAGATAATCAGGTCTATTAATATAATATTCATGAATATCATTTTCATATATATCTGTAGAATCTTCATCTATTTCTTCAAGTTCTTTTCTAGACTTTAAGTATCTAAATCCTTCATTTGGATATCCAGTATGAATAAATAGTTCACCATCACTAGCTTCACACATTTTTAACCTTAATATTTTGTATGCTACTTCTTGTGCAGATACTTCAGAAGAATTTAAAAATGTATTTGATATAATTCTAAGTTTATCCTTAATAGTATTATTACCAGTAATATTTTCTTTAACAACTTCTTTTAAAAGCTTTGACATTCCTTCTTCATCTTTAGATATATAATTGGCAACATATGAAGCACATGCATAACCGTCCAATACAAATTGAATATCCATATTTGATCTCATTAAAGAAATTATTTTACTATTAAACGAATTTATCTTACAATCTTTTGGACTTCTTTTCAAAAATATTTTCGGAGTTNAATTTATCTTACAATCTTTTGAACTTCTTTTCAAAAATATTTTCGGAGTTTTTAAAGTAGATGATATTAGTTGTAGATAATTTTCTAAGCTTATATTTAAGTTGGATAAAAATTCATCAAATGGTAAAGATTCTAACTAATTAGAATTTAAATATTCTTGAAGATTTCTTATATTAATTGTTGATTCTATTATTGTACCAGGTAAAAGTATTCTAGTTTTATCCATAGGATAAAAAGCTATTCCAAATCTACATACTTTTCCTTTTCTACCTTTACATGTACTTGAATGGTTATGTGTCTGTATTGATACTAAATCAGGATTTAAAATTTCATAATCACAGCTTATTAATAATTGATCAATAAATTCTTCTATATTATAAATACTTTCATTATCATTTTATTTAAATTTTGATGAGATTTTCAGCCATAATAATATATGAGAATGAGGAGAGCCTCTACTTTGAAATTCTATTATATTAAAACTATGTTCAATTTCATAATTTCTAAATAGTCCTTCTCTTTATTTCCATGTTTTGATTAGTTAATGTAATTTATGGTCAAAATATTGTGCACATATTACTGGATCTTTTCTTATTAGTCTTGACTTTTCAATATATTTTAAATTTTTAGCTTCATTAATAGTAATATCTTCTTTATCAACAACGTATTTTAAGATTTTAATTAGTTCAGGCCAAATTTTTTTCTGCTGCAATTAAAGTTACAAAAAGAGTAGGTACACCAAATTGTCTTATCATTGCTAATAAATGCTTTTTTCTTGCTTCCAAATATGCTGGTGAATTCTTGACACCTTTTAAAGCCCTATATCCGTCATCTCTTTGAATTAAAGATTCCATATACTCACTATTAAGTACATTTTCTGCATTGATTGTATTATTGTTAGTTGCTTTCTTTCTTAGGCATGTATTTATACTATTTAATATTTTCAAGTGATCAAGTTTCTTAGATACGCTGAATAAAAAATCAACTTTTTGAGCTGCCCTTCTATCATGACTACAAATAAATGACTTAATAATATCTGAATAACTTAGTTTAACATTTTCTTTAATTGATATTTTATTTCCACCAAATATTTTTAAAAAAGCTAATACTTCAAAAAATGAGTCCATCGTTATTGATATAGGTCTAATATTTTCTCCTGGTGCTAGTGTTAGAGTTATATTATTATCTAGAAGAGTTTCTTCACCGAAATTATTTATATCATTTTGATTGAAATCACAATTATTAATTTCTTCGTTTTCGTCTTCTATATAATAATTTTCAAAAGATAATGTTACATTTTGTTCTATATAAGCTGGCTGTGTAACCAAATATTTTTCTGCATTTATTACAATATTCGGTCTAATTACTTCTTTTCTTCCATGAATATTACACATCTGCTTCTTTAGCTCTAAAGTAATAACATTAGTATCATTTAAATTTCTAGGTAAAGATCTAACTATATTATCAATCGAAATAGGAACATTTACTACATTGCCTTTATGACCATGTTGCCATCCTAATCCATTTCCTTTTTGTATTAATTTTAAAAATATATGTCTAGCTGATACTAATCTTTCTTCTAGTCCATCATTTAATTCTAATAAAGAAATATCTAATTGGGGAAATTTCAATCCATTTGAAAGAGAAAGTTTTGGTACCTTATTAATCTTTATAGTAGATTAAACAAAATACAATTCCATCTAGCATTATATCAATATTTATAATATCTGTAATAAATTCTGAGGTATAATATTCATTAAAATATTCGTTATTGAATTGCTTTATACTTGACTTTCTATTCAATCTACCACAGCATAAACAAACATTGGTTGGTCCCTGAGAAAGTTCTTTAATAAAATTTTCTTGTATTTTTTGCCAACTATAGCTTCTAAGCATATTATTTGCAGTATCTCTTGCTTATTCTTCTTGTCTATAATTAGGATCTAAGCGATGTATACGATGGTTTTCTCTATCTCTTGCTTGTTCTTGTTCTCTATATTCAAGGTTTAGACGATGTATACGATGGCTTTCTGTATCTCTAGCTTGTTCTTGTTGTCTATCTTCAAGATTTAGTCGATGTATACGATGGTTTTCTCAATCTCTTACTTGCTCTCCTTCTCTATAATTAGGATCTAAGCGATGTATATGATAGTTTTCTCTATCTCTTGTTTGTTCTTCTTCTCTAAATTCATTATTTTGTCTTCTTATTTGATGATATAACTTATCTTTTTTTCTTTCATTGATTTTATTTTTTTCTTCTAAACGCTTACTTCCTCTTAGGTTATTTTCGTTTTCTTTATATATAATTTCTTTTTAGTTGTTTATTATTTTCGATTATTTCTTCTATATCTTCAGAAGTTGTTGGCTTTCTGCCTCTTTTGTACTTAGTAAATGGCATTTGCTTATTAAATCGATTTTGTAAATTCTTTAGTTTTAAGCTTATTTTAATCTAAAATTATTAATTATTATTAATAATACTTTAATAATTAATAATGACGCTTAAATAAACAAGATTCTTAATATCTAAAAAAATAAAAAAATCTCCAGTACTTATTCATAAATTCTGTATAGTTTTTAAAAAAACTGGTGGTGCCAGTACAAATACTACCTCAAGGATAGTAACGTCCAGAGGGCATTCACAAGCTCCAAGGTGCCAGTGAAAACAAGCACTACGATTGTAGAACGTTAATTTTATATTAACCTGCCTGGTATTTTTATTTGTTTTGTTTTTTATACAATTTGATTTGAAATAAATGGTTTGTTTATTATAAAAAAAATAAAACACCTAATCATTTTAATTTAATTATATTTTAATACAAGTAGCTATTAAATGAAAATTTCGTATTGCAATTCAAGAGTTTTACTTTACCCTAATTTTTTTAAACTCAATCTATTAAATACTGAATTTTTTAAATTAGAAGCACTGGCTTTTAATTTTTTTCTATGATTAAATTATCTTTAAAAATTAAGAAAATACAATTTATTTATAAAATATCCATTATTAAATATGTTAAATTCATATTTGCATGTTTTAAGAAGTGATAAACTTTTAATTTTAAACTTTTTTTAATTGTAAATATTAGTATATGGGACAAAATTTTTGAAAGAAACCAATCATTTTGGTTGAAGAATTCAGTATAATTCTCGAAAGAACATTATTATTTTGGTTGAAAAATTTCAATAATTACATAAAAACCTGCTTTGGTTGATAAATAAATATAACTTATACTTATTTATCAACCAAATAATACATATATTTTTTATTTCAACCAAAATATTAAGATTTCTTCAAAAATTTTGTGCCATATGGAAGGAAATTTTTGAAGAAAACATAATTTTTTGGTTGAAATAGTTGGAAATAAAATATTTAAATATCATTTGGTTGAAATATATATAGAAATTTATTATTTTTATCAACCAAAATAGCTTTTTGCATAGTTATTAAAACTTTTCAACCATAATGATAGATTTTCTTCAAGAATTTATTCATTTTATCAACCAAATACATTATAATTCCTTCAAAAATTTCCTTCCATATGATAAATTTGCTTTTTATCATGGCTACTAAGCTTTTTTGGTCTTCCAGAGAACCTTTTTCATTTTTGACCGACCTTCTATTTCTCCATCTTTTGACGGTATCTCTGCTTACGCCTACATATTCAGAAATTTCTTTTATAGAGTGACCTGCTTTATATAGAGCTTGTATATAGTGCCTGTTTCCATTTGATTTTAAAAACACATTGTCACTCATATTTTATTTAGTAAAATTTTTTCCTGGATTTTATAAGCTCCGGAATATTAACTTTTATCTTTGTTATTTCCTAAATTTTAATTTGTCGGATTTTTTTGCACACCCTTTATCTCATTGCTCTATCTAAATCCTTATGAATCCTTAATATTCAAATATATCGTATAATAGAATTTCTTTATAAATCTAATAAAAATGCACATCAAATTAAACAATATTTTTGTTTAACCTATTTTGTCATCAATATTTTTTACCCACCTTATTAATTTACGACCAAAAACTTAACTTCTGACAATCACAGAACGAAGATAAAATGAACATAGAGAAGATAGGAAACGTTTTTGTTGAATGGGTAACACATTAAAAACAAAAATTTAGATTAATTCATTCCCATCTTTTAAAGACAGAGTTAAAAAGTTTACCGATTTAAGTGATGGTATTATATTATTCGAATTACTTGCTGAAATGTATTCTTCAATATCTTATTTTTAGAGATGAGAAATATTTCAGATTAGCTAAATCTGCTAACCCAGGAGATAATTGGATACTTAAATTCAACAATTTAAAAACTTTGCACAAGCTTTTGGCAAAATATTATGACGAAAAATACAACATTGCTACTGCAAACATTCAAGTTCCCGATTTAAATGCTATAGCTCGAGATAATGACGAACAGGCATTAGTTCTTTTTTGTCAGCAGATATTATGTGCCGCTGTTCAAAGTGAAAACAATTCAGTTTATATCGAAAAAATACAAGAATTGCAAATTAAGTCTCAGCAAATAATGATGCATTTAATTGAAAAGGTTTATGATATTATTAATAAATAGGGTATGGAAGAATATAAAATTAATGAAACATCTGAGAAGTAAACTTTGTTCGAATTTATTATAGAAATACAAAACCTCAAAATACAACCGAAGTCGATACAGAATTAAACAAGAAAATAACCAAAATGGAAAGAGAATATTTGGAATTAATAGAGGAATATTCTTCTTTAAAGTCTAGATTGGTATTTAAAAATATGTTCAATATTTAGGAAGAAACTATAGAGGAGAAGCAAGAGCTATCGGCTTGGTTAAAAGATTTAGAAAAAACAATGACATCTTCGAACGATAGTATAAAAGGAGATACTATTCTTAAAAAAGAGATAGATCAATTAAGACAAGATTTGTAAAATATTCTTATTTATTTGTAGGGAAATATCTGAAGATAAAAGACAAAAATCGCAAAATAAGATAGATGAGCTCACTATATCAAATTCTGACTTTTCTAGAAAAGTAAGCAATTTTAATTGACTTTTTAGTTGTCTCAGCTTGAAGAGAAAAATGAAGAAATAGTTAAGCTAAAAGAACAAGTCAAAGAAAATAGACAAGCCTCAGAAAAATTACAAAAATCTGAAATTGTCTTAGAAAAATACAAATCCAAGTTGGAAGAAAGTTCCGGCTTGAAAAAGCAGATAAAAGTTTACTCGAAAAATTAACTTGATAGGCTTTAGAAGAAGGGAATCAATCAATCTCTTTAAAATATTCTAATTTAGAGGAAGAATTTCGAAAAGCTTCGTCTCTTAAAAGCTCCTTAGAAGCATACAAAGAAAAAGTTTCAGGGTTGGAGAGCAAAAACAATCTTTTAACTGTTGAAAAGAATAAACTAGAGTTTAACCTAAAAGAAGAAAGAAGTAAAGTAAAGCTTCTAGAAGTCGAAAAGGAGGAAAATCATGAGACTATTGCTATTTTAGAAGAAAAATTAAATGAATCACAATTGGGAAGTAAATTCTAAATATTTAAATATTAGTTCCTAGTAGAGAGAATAGTTTTTTAACCGAGCATTTTACCTTGAAAGACGCAGAAGAATCTGGATTGTAATTTTTATTTTTAATCAAAAGGAAATCGAAATTATCACAATTAGAAAAAGAACTCAGATCTGTTAAGGCTACAGGATCCCACGATGAAAAAATAATATTGCTCGAAAATTTACTTGAAGATGCTAATAATTCTAAAGCAAAGACAGAAGAGGTTTATACAAATTTAAAAATTTAGGAAAATCTAATGCTACATCAACAAAAGTTGGAATATGAATCCCAACTTAAAAGGATTGACAAAGGCACAGAAGATAAAAGGTTTATATCATATTATTTTATCCCTTTAGTTCAGAATCTGTCACTTCCATTAAACTTAAATTGGCTAAAACTCAGAAACAGCTCGCTGAAGCCAATAAACATATTGCTCAGACAAAAAAGTCAGAATCAAATGACAGTTTTAGAAATACAACAAACGATGAACTTTCAATTAGGATCAAACAGTTGGACGAAGAAAATAAAAAAAATATGCAAGAAATTAATCAGCTTCTACAAGAAAAAAATAAAATGCAATCAGAAGTTTTGATGAATAAAGATTTCTTAATTGAAAAAGAAAAGATTATAAAGTAAAATTCTTTTATTTATTTTTAGTGGGCTTAAAAGTTCTATAAGTACTTTAGAATCAAATAAATCTTCCTCTCTTGATGATTCTGAAATTAAAACAAAGCTGCTCGAAGAAACACAAAATAATATAGAACTCAAAGAGAAAAATTTAGATCTACAAAAAGAAATAAACCAACTGAGCAATTCAATCGATAAAGAAAAACAAGTATCCTACCATTTATTGATTTTTAGAGAGCGGATAATTTCGAATATCAATTAAACAATTCTTCTAAGAATAATCAGGTTCCTATCAACATTTAATTATTAGTCCAACTTTGATGAAGTCATATCACTACTCAAGGCAGAGTTAAAGTTCAAACAAGAGGAATACGGCAAGCTAAAAGTAACATCCCAAAAATAAGGACAACTTAAATATAGGAGAAAATAAGCGAACAAAAGAAACAATATCAAGAAGAATCGCAATTGATTCTATCTTGTTGGTATAATCTTGGTTTAAAAGTTCAAAGAGATTCTGCATCTTCACAATCTCCTTCTCCTATGGATTCTAGTTGGATTTCAGGACAAAAGAATAGTGTCAATTATTCCAAGAAGAAATAAGATTTGTATCTATTTATTTAATGAAAATAAATTTTAATAAGTTCCTCTTTTATAGAGATCTCATTGTTTTATAAGAGCTGTATTCATCGAAAATTATCAGTCAAAAATTTTAAGATTTTTCTTGTAATGTCGACAGTTCAAGTAAAAATATGTTCCATGCTAATAAGTAAATACTTTGGAGATGTAGCTAATGTAAATAAAACATACATGATTTTTTAGCAAGTATCAAAGACATTAATAGAAAGAGGAAAGCAGACTATAAAATCTTTAAGAGATTTAACAAAATTGAAAAAGAACACTGTATCAGATGCCTTATTTATATTGATTCAACATAATATTGTGATTTATTATAAAGTAAATTCGGCTACTACTTCTACTGTATATTATTCTCTATCGATTGATGGCACACTCAATCTTTTGTACATTCCGAATATCATCGATTTAACTTTGGAGCAATATGATAAAGATGTATACATTATATAATTTAAAATTTTACAAAGTATTTAGAAGTAATTAAAACGATATTACTCTATGGAAAGATTAAAGGTTCAAACGTAGCTCTAGATCCGAAATGCTCAGAATTAAGTTTCTTTTCATAACAAAATAAATGTTTTTAGATGTCAAAGAAATAATGGATGACTTATTTAAGAGAAATTGGATCAAAATTTGTGATTATAAAGATTCTTTTGAAATACAAGTAGTTAAACAAATCACCAAGAAAAGATCTCTTCCAAAAGATGAAGCTGCACCTAAACAACCAGTTGTTAAGGAGGGTAAAATTAATTACGAAGCTTTGCAAAAAAGTTCTCTGTTTAGTTATCAAGTACAATTACTATCGATTTATTCTTTAAGGGCAGTGTAGTTGATTCTTCCTCGATATCTGCTTCTATTCAGGTATCATTATTCTTTTTATGTTATTAGGAGAAGAAAGAAGAAAACAAGATTGATGTATATTAACTAAGAAATTATTTTGTAGCTTTCTTTATATTACACAGTGAATTTTGATAGAATTTTCTCCGTTCAGAGAGATAAAGTTTATTTACATAAGTTTATTTTAGTTAATCGTGCAATACACAAAATATAAGCTTACTCATTTTTGCTCGAAAATCATGGAAGGTGCAATAAAAGCAGCTGACAGTAATTGTCCCGTTGGGAAGGAAGAAAAATCAAGCACCTTGATACATTAATACATTTAGGACTCATAAATATGTATGATATAATAGAAAAGATTGAGTCTAATAATGGATCTTCTACTGATTTCCATTCTTTAGATACAAGTAAAGAAAAATATATCGATGAATGCATGGTTAATCTTTTGAATTATGATCCTCCGTTTTTGTTGGAGATTAAAAAAGATAATCTTGTTAGTTATCAAATAGATATCCTTTTTCATTTTAACATTTAATATTAGAAATACAAATATTCTTAACGTTTATACATTACGAGAATTTAGTAGAGAAGATTAAGACAAGAATAATATCTGATTATGCTACTACTTCATTTGAACGAGAGGCGTCTTTTATTATACTTTTTTTATTGAAGAGACCAAAGTTTGATGATACTCAAGTAAATCATAACCAAAAACATTTTAGATTGCAACTAAATCCTTATTGCCTAGAGAATTGGTAAGAAAGTTACTATTTAAGATGAATAAAGCATATTTAGTATTACCTCAAGTAATCCAAATTTCTTTACTATAGGAAATCCCGCGTACGGCGGATCGTCTGCCTTCCAATACATACTACTTATGGCATGTAGATGTGGATAAAACCATTCGAACAATCAAGAACACTATTCTTGGTGGTATATTGAACAATAATGAAAGAAAGGCCTTCGAAGAGAATAAGAGGAAAGTGTTGTTGGATAAACTTGAGCTTTTTTATACTTCTAAAGATTTGGAAGAAAAGAAATCTACTTCGATTTTACCCAGTGATAAAAGAGAATTCAAAAAATGGATGAAGCTTAGTCAAAGGTTTGAAGTGGGAGAAGTTAAAGCTGCTAACGATTTGATGATCTATAAATTTTAAATTTCTTATTTTTTTCAAAACGCAATGATTCATCTGTAGCTTTGTGATCAATAGATCAGAAATTTTTTCGAAATGGACCAAAATTTTTGAAACAAACCAAACATTTTGGTTGAAGAATTCTCGAAAGAACTTTATTATTTTGGTTGAAAAATTCTAATAACTACACAAAAACCTGCTTTGGTTGATAAATAAGCATAAATTATATTTATTTATCAACCAAATAATACATATATTTTTTATTTTAACCAAAATATTAAGTTTTCAAAAATTTTCTTCCAAATGACTATTGCAAATGAACTTGAAAGACAAAGACAAGCAAATATCAAACGAAACCAATCCGAAATAAATAAATTAGGAATAACAGAAATTATCAAAGAAAAAAAAATAGAGAAGCCCAAACCTATAAAAAAGGTTCCCAAGATCATTGATCAAGAACCCATTCGAAAATCTCGTAGATTGACAGGTAGAGAACCAGAGATTAAATTAGAATCTGAATATATCGATATGAGTAGTTTTATATACGAATATAATGGTATTATAAAGAAAGATTTGGCTAATGATATAAGTTTTAAAGATACTATTCCTAAAGAAGCTATCACAACTTCGAGGAAATTTCTCAACAAGATTCAGAGTGAAATCAAAATAAAGAGCAAAGATACCAAGTCGAATACTAGTAAATTGAACGTTGATAAGACTAAGAAGTTTCTAGCAAAGATGAAATGTCTGTTTGAAGGCCCTATTAAGCTTACAAGTTCCCAAGTTAATTCTATACAAGTACATCCGAATAAAGAAAGAATAATCACATTTGCAGGAACGAAGAAAGGCGAGTTGATAATCTGGGATGCCAATCCTAATCCATTAATCAAAGAAGAGAATAATATTTTGTCCTTGGATATTCATAGAGAGACTATTAGTTGCATCCAAGTTGATCCTAATGATAATTCGAAACTGTTCACTTCGGGCTGGGATGGCTATTTAAAACTAATAGATTTGAATAAAGAGCGAGTTCAAAGTATATTTACAACCAATGAAACTATTCATGATGAAGTCAAATTATTATTTTCGACTAATTCTTTAGATACTTATGATTCTTATTTTAAATCTTTCTCTGGAGTTTCTACGTTTTCAGCCAGAAAAGACGCCATTTGGGCAGCTGGTAATGATGGTTTAGTGTTCCAATTCGACCATAGAGAAAAGAGATCAGCTCTAAATGCTTATAAAATGCATTATAAAAAGATCAACACTATTGATTTCAAGCATAATGATCCAAATGTATTTATTACTTCTTCATTGGATCGAAATGTGCGAATTTGGGATACTCGTAATTTGAAAAGACCAAATTCCGATGATATCGTTTGTGATTTTGTTCAAGAGTTAAGTCATAAAAATTCGATTAATTCTGCATATTTTTCACCTCAGTCAGATATGCTCTTGCTTACTTGTTATGATGATTATTTGTACATCTATTCGGATAAAGAGGCTAAATGGAATATAACGAAGAAGATCAAACATAACAACCAAACTGGGAAGTAAAATCAATTGTGAATTTAATTATTTTAGGTATGTAACGAAGTTTAAAGCTATTTGGCATCCTAACAAAGACTTGATTCCCGTTGTTTTCGTCCCTAATATGGATCGCTCTATTTCTGTCTTTTCGTCTAGTAATGGCCAAGCTTGGGCTAATTATGAAGATTCCGATTTGATTACGGCGATCCCTGCTATTAATTGTTTTCATCCTAATCAAGATTCCATGTTAATCTCATTGTCTACAACTGGTAATGGACTTATCTTAAAATCCAATTTTTGATCTTCATTTTAAAAAGCTTTCTATATATCTTCCTTTTCTTTTCATTCTTTGGTCTATCAGTTCAACCAGCTCTTCGCTCAAGTTTAGAAAACTCGCTTAAAACTTTTCAAAAATAGAAAGACCAATAAAAGTAAGCTATCAACCTCCTCATCTATCAAATAACATAATGGATGCTAACTCAAACCCCTTTTAAAAACTTTGATCAATAATTTTGTAGAATGGACATGAATCAACCCAGAGATGCTGAATTAAAAGTGAAAAATGAGGCAATATTTAAACAAAGCATAAAACAATTCGGAAAATATGCATTAGAAGATACCGAAGATTTTATCAGAGTAGTTTTAACTAGACCTAGAGGAGTATATTCATCATACAAATTTTAATTAATTTTTTTAAAAAGGTATTAGTAGCCATATCTGAGCCTGTAGTAAAGAAGATTAGAGGTACTAACATATATGCAGTATTTGGTACTGGAGCAATCGAGAATCTTAATGATCAAGCCCGAGAAGCCGCCAAACAAACTAAAAACCATGATCATCCACATCCTGAAGAACCAAGCACTAGTGCTGATAAGGAGGATGATGAAAATGAAGCCGATGTTGATGCTACAGGCGTCGAAGAAAAAGATATCGAACTGGTTGTTACTCAAGCTAATGTTTCCAGAGTTAAAGCTATTAAAGCGCTTAAAAAGAATAATAATGACATTGTCAATGCTATTATGGTATTTTCCTTAGTTTTTTATTTCGTTTTTAGGAACTTACTTCTTAGTTTCTTAATAAATTATCTCTTTCTTTTTAAATTGCTTGAGTTTACAGGTATCTACCCCCGCCAGTGTCTTCTGAATTAAAAGATTTTGAATAGAGAATCTATATTACTAAAATCGAGAATGTGTACAGGGTGGCGCAAGTAAATTTGGACATTTTTCTAATAAAATAGAAATAACTCAATAACTTCTATAGATAAATATATAATGAAATTTATTTGTAACATTTAAATACTAGTAATCAGTGCTTCCATCACTAGCATTTAGCATTTCTTGGATTCTTTTTGGAAAAGAGCGACTGATATTTTAAATTATGTTCTTATCAATCTCGCTCCAAGCCTTTTCAACTCTTTTAATTAATTCTTCCCTATTTCTTGACCGAGGGTTTTTATGGATGATTCTTTAAGAATACTCCATACATGTTCTATTGGATTCAAATCTGGGCTATTGCCTGGCCATTTTCCTTTGCCCTATACTGTTTGAAAATTTGATTATAAAAGTAGCATATTATCTTTTTCCATCTTGAACAAAAGTCACTTTTCTTTTATTATAAATTACTTTTGGGTTCTTTAAAGCTTCTATATATATATAGGAATGATTTTGTCCTGGTAATATTTTTCTGTTACTTTTTGGTCTTTTTCAACAATATGTCAAACCATTTGCACACACCCCCAGCCACCATAATAGAAATTGATTTTTTTGGGCAAGGTGTTATTGGAACCTGGCTTTTTTTTCTCTTGTATAATATGGATTATTTCTTTTGTTTAATTGGGTATAAAGTTGAATATGAGATTCATCTGTAAATAAGATATTATTAACTAATTCTATTGCTCTTGGACCTTTAGTTAAAACCCTGCATTTTCAACAATTTGACCAAACTTAATTCTATCATCGATATTTTTAGACTTAAAAGGGGTTTATTTTGTCTTGAATAAGCATATTTCCTTAATTTGTTGATTTTCTATATCTTTGCACTGTTCTACTTATAGATTTGTTACATTTTTGATAGCTTAAACTAGAATTCAACTTGGCAGCGCATTTTCTATCAGAAACTCCATGTTTTTCTTTCATATTACGCTTTATAAATTTTTTAATGTTTTTATAAAGTTTTCTATTCCACAAGACCCTTTTTTTCCTTATCGTTTTGCCTTTTTTCTTCATATTGTAAACAGTTTGTCGAGAGCATTTTAGATGAGGTGATATTTTTGTAGGGGACATTCCAGCTTCTAATAAACATTTTATTCTTATTCTATTTTGATATTCAATAGTTGTATTTTTATTTTCCATTTTGAAAAGTTATTTATTTTAAAAATATAAAATTGACTAAATAAATAAATTTTTTATTCCACCCATCGCAAAAATTAGTGTGTCCAAATTTACTTGCGCCACCCTGTATACAGGGTTAAAAAGAATCCTACTTTGACAAAAATATATAATTATTTATCTAAAATATCCTTCAGTTGTATCTTTTAATTCTTTTATACTCATTGAGATAATTTACTACACGAAAGAACTTAATATTTTGGTGTACGATCACAAATATTCATAAAAGTTTAAGACTGATGAACTGAAAAGCACCATCGATATTTTAATAGAAAATATGGATAATTATTGAAGAATTAGGTGGGTTTATATGCTCCTGTATAATTTTAAACAAGCTATAAATGTTCTATAATGTCTAAAAAACAAAAAGATTCTTTGAAATGGTTAAACTTTTGATAAACATAAATCAGTCAAATTCTTAACATTTTTATATTCAAACCTGTAGTATTATAATCGAAATTTATATTTTCTATGCCAATTTCAAGCTCCGATATAATAAATTTGTTTAATTCTCTGTAGCTTTTTGAACTTTTCATACAATTCCGAAGTTCAAAAGCTTTTTCCATTTAGAGGATAATGATAATAGAGACATGGAAAGTCAATGAATAGATTATCTGAAATAGAAAAGGAATCTTTGTTAACTCTGTATTTATATTTAACTATATCATCTAATATTTTGATTAAAGTTTGATGTAAAAATACAAACCAGTCCTTTTATTAACAGGCGTTTTAAACGGTAAGGCTATACCAAATAAATAGAATTGAGTAGATATGCTTATAATCTTATTATATTCTATATTTATAAATAAAAATATATGTTTTGCTTTTTTATTCGCTCGTTTATCAGAAACACCAAATTAGACTCCATTGATTTGAATTTTCTCTAAAAAAGCACAATGATAAAATATATCAACCCCTCTTTGCTTTCGCTTGTTCGTAAAATGTCATTATTTTGTGAAATTAATATTCCTGGGTATAAAAATAGTGCGAAAGAACTTAAAAATACTATATCTTTTAACATCTTGATAAATTCAAAAAATCGGATCTTTATAAAATTTTAGCTTTATTTTAAATTAATAAAATCATTGGACTGAACTATTCATTAAATTTTATAATTCATCTTTTTGCTCATAAAAATTTCCTTTGAGATGAAAAACTACATTTTTAACACTCTTAAAACACTGTTATTAGCAGATCAATCAAATTTTATAAAAAGTAAATCAGACTCGAAATAAAAGATATTGCCACTTGTATCATTATTAAATCGATATACTTTTATCAGCTTATAAAGAAATTTTACACAGATAAAGAACTATAAACCAAAAAGAATATTTCCAAAGCCTTTAAGTACCAAAGAATATGAATTTTAATAAATAAATTAAGATGGAAGAGGAATTTGATTAGGCAAACCATTCATGGTAGAAGTTTGCAATGAATTAGGTTCATAAATACCACCACACAAAGGTAATGAAGTCGAACCGGTAAGGAACAAATCGACCGATCTAGCCGCTTGTCTACCTTCATTAATAGCCCAAACAATCAGACTCTGACCTCGACGAGCATCGCCAGCACAAAACACTTTCTCTCGATTAGTTTGATAATCCAAATCAGAAGCATCCACATTACCTCTTTGCGTTAAAGTAATGCCTGATTTATTCAATAATCTTTGTTCTGGCCCTAAAAACCCCAATGCTAGAAGGACGAGATCAGCTTTGAAATATTCTTCACTATCAGGGATTTCTTTCATTTTCCAAGGACTTTGAGGAGAATCACGGAACCATTCCACCCGTACCGTTTTCAATCCTTTAATTCTATCCTGATGTTCATCATGAGCGATAAATTCTTTAGTAAGGATGGAATATTGTCTAGGATCTTCCGATTTGAGTAATTTAACTTCGCTATGCCCATAATCTAACTTAAATACTCTAGGAAATTGTGGCCACGAATTATCGATTGGATCTCTTGATTCAGGTGGCGTAGGTAAAAGCTCGAAATTAGTAATAGAATTAGCATCATGTCTAATAGAAGTACCAATACAATCACAGCCAGTATCACCACCTCCAATTACGATAACATCTTTGTTTTGATATAAGGTAGGATCTAATTCGTTGTTTAGTAAATTCTTTGTATTTTCTGTTAATAATTCCATCGCGAAATGTATTCCTTTTAAAGGCCTATTAGGGATATTGAGATCTCTCGGTATAGTAGCACCAGTACATATGAGAATGGCATCAAATTGATTTTCCAATTCCTCAAACTGAATCTCAGAACCAATCTCTACATTGGTTCTGAAGATGATACCAGAATCTTCCAATAACTTAACTCTACGTTTGACTAATTTCTTATCCAATTTCATATTGGGAATACCATACATGAGGAGGCCGCCAATCCGATCTTGTCGTTCAAAAACAGTAATCAAATGTCCAACTTTATTCAACTGATCAGCCGCCGTCAACCCAGCAGGACCAGAACCAACTATAGCTACTTTATATCCCGATCTGACAATATTAGTTAACGGTTTCACCCAACCATTTTCAAACGCATGATCAATAATAGCACATTCGATCGATTTAATACTAACAGGATTAGCATTAATCCCTAAGACACAAGCCCCTTCACACGGAGCCGGACATACTCGACCTGTAAATTCTGGGAAATTATTGGTCATTTCAAGACGGAGGTAGGCATCTTTCCATTGATTTTTATAAATCATATCATTGAATTTTGGTATAATGTTTCCGATCGGACAGCCATAATTAGATTGACAAAATGGGATACCACAATCCATACATCTAGAAGCTTGTATTTTTAATTCTCTTTTATCCATTCTAATAGAAATTTCCTCCCAATCTTTTACTCTATTATTTTCAGAACGATAAGGATCAGGATTTCTACGATGCTTGATGAATCCGGTGGTTTTATTTAATGTTTTTAATTTCCTTTCTAATAATTCTTCATCAGTAGTAACATCTTCAATATCAGTAACCAAAGTTGGTGTATCCGAAGCTTCATCTTTAATTTCATCTTGAATATTCTTCATAAGGGTGCTCTTATAATCTATAGGCATGACTTTGATAAACTTGGTAACATAATAAGTGAAATTCCTCAGCACCTGTTCTGCAATAGGCGATCCTGTAAAAGTATAATGATGATTGATAATTGATTTGAGAAATTGATGTTCTTCATCTTGAGAACTAGTAGAAACAGTTTCTAAAAGCACCATTTCCTTGTTACACTTCTTATCAAACTCAACATGAGAATCCAAGATGTACGCAATGCCACCCGACATTCCAGCTGCGAAATTACGACCTACCTGCCCTAGAATGATAACCCTACCTCCAGTCATATATTCACAACCATGATCACCAACTCCTTCAACCACCGCTATGGCACCGGAATTACGAACAGCAAACCGTTCTGCTGCAATACCACGGAAATAAGCATAACCTGATGTAGCCCCATAAAGACATACGTTGCCTATTATAATCGATTCTTCTGATTTAAATTTGCTCTGTTTCGGTGGATAAATGACGATCGTGCCCCCTGATAAACCTTTTCCAACGTAATCATTAGCATCACCCTCTAACTTAACTTTAATTCCTTTTGCTAAGAAAGCGCAAAATGATTGACCTGCTGAGCCACAAACTTTAATATTAATAAGTCCGTCTGGTAGTCCTTCTTCTCCTTTGAGTTTCGATATCGTATAACTTAAAGTAGAACCAAAGGCTCGATCAGTATTTAAAATATCCAATTCAATAAACACTTGCTTGCCTAAAGCGAGAGCAGGTTGTGATTCAGCTATTAATTGATTATCCAATCGAGTATGTAATTTATGATCTTGTTTCTTGATACAATAAGTAGCTACACCGGGTCTCAATTTAAAAGCTGGCACCAACAAATCATTGAGATCAATCTTCAAAGCTTTTATAGAATCTTGTGGATAATTAACCTTTAATAAATCCGATCTACCAACCATCTCATTAATAGATCTAAATCCCAATTGAGCCATAATCGATCGGACTTCTTCAGCTACATAATAGAAGAAATTAATAACATGTTCCGGTTGGCCTTCAAATTTCTTCCTCAATATAGGATCTTGGGTAGCAATACCAACAGGACAAGTATTCAAATGGCATTTACGCATCATAATACAGCCCAGGGCAATCAAAGGCGTAGTAGCAAATCCCCATTCTTCTGCACCTAAGAGACATGCTATAGCCACGTCACGGCCAGTTTTGATCTGCCCATCCGTTTGGATCACAACTCTACCTCTAAGGTCGTTTAGGACAAGAGTTTGATGCGTTTCTACTAAACCCAATTCCCAAGGCAATCCAGCGTATTTAATTCCTGTCCATCTAGATGCACCAGTTCCACCATCATGGCCAGATATTAATATATGATCGGCTTTAGCTTTTGCAACCCCCGATGCCACAATACCAACTCCAACTTCCGATACCAATTTAACCGATACTCGAGAAGCTGGATTCGAGGATTTTAAATCATAAATAAGTTGTTTCAAATCTTCAATCGAGTAAATGTCATGATGAGGTGGCGGACTTATGAGTCCAACTCCAGTCGTGGATTTCCTAGTGTTCGCGATAGATTGAGATACTTTATATCCCGGTAATTCACCACCTTCACCTGGTTTAGCACCTTGCGCCATTTTAATTTGTAATTCATCAGCATCACTAAGGTAGAATGAAGTCACACCAAATCTACCCGATGCAACTTGCTTGATAGCTGATCTTAAAGTGACACCATGGACATTCGTTATAGATCGTTCCGGATCTTCTCCGCCTTCCCCGGTATTGCTTTTCCCTCCCAAAGTGTTCATTGCTATTGCTAATGCAGAATGCGATTCATAAGATATAGAGCCATAACTCATAGCACCGGTACAAAATCGTTTCACAATATCAGACCAAGCCTCCACTTCATCGAGAGGTATAGGTCGTTGGTTAGAGAAATTGAATTCTAATAAACCCCTTAAAGTGCACGCTTCAATACTTTTCTGCGATTCTTTAGAATATAATTCATAAGCACGGCTATTTTTATTCCTAACAGCATCTTGCAGATTGGCAACCGTAGCAGGCTCATTTAGATGTTTCTCGCCACCTTTACGCCAATGATATTCACCTGGTTCCGGTATATTCTGCCCGTCATCACTAGCCACTTTCGAAAATGGAAACGCCATATCGTGCAACTTGAACGCATCCAAGGCTAAATCATAGAAATCGATCCCCTTAATTCTTGAAGCGGTTCCTAAGAAACATTTATTCATCACATCATCACCAATACCTAAAGCCTCGAATATCTGAGCGCCTTTATAACTTTGTAAGGTCGATATACCCATCTTAGACATCACTTTGAGGATCCCATTATTAGCTGCCTTAATATAATTCAATATCATCTTATTTAATTCTAAATGATCAGGCAAGACATTGTGTTGGTTTTTCAATTGATACATGACCTCAAAGGACAAGTAGGGACAAATCGCATCAGCTCCATAACCTAATAAGACACAAAAATGATGCACTTCTCTAGCTTCACCAGTTTCCACAAATAGTGCTACTTTTGATCTTAGTTTATTGCGAACTAAACATTGATGAACAGCTCCTACTGCTATTAATGAACTAATCGGTACATTATCTTTTGAAATGTTACAATCAGTCAAAATAATGATTTTATAGCCAACATTAATCGCCTTTAACGCTTCTGCGCAAATATGGTCTAAAGCTAAAGAATAACCATCCAAGCCTTGCTTCTTCGAAGTTGTAGTATGAATAGTGATGACGTTCCAATCTTTGACATATTTATCCAAGTTCTTAACCACTTCCAACTGATTAATAGTAAGTAACGGAGTATCCAAAAACAATTTCCGACACTGATCCTGCATAATTTCCAAAATATTGCCACTAGGACCAACACTACATCTAAGCGACATAACTATTTCTTCTCTAATAGGATCGATAGGTGGATTAGTGACTTGGGCAAATAACTGACGGAAATATTCAAAAATCGACCTTGGTTGATTAGAAAGACAGGCGAGGGGTGAATCATTACCCATAGATCCAAGAGATTCTTTTCCATCTTTAATCATAGGAAGTAGTAAAACATTAATTTGTTCCAGATTGAACCCAAAAGCTAGTAGGCGAGGATCTTGGTGTATATCTTTAAATTGAGGCTCAAATGACATACTTACATCATTAGTTTTGCATAACTGCTCCAGAGAAATCTTATTCTCCGATATCCAATCTACGAAATTATATTTCGAAGCCACCTTATGTTTGAGTGCATGATCATCAATGAGACAACCTTCTAAGGTATCTACTAAGAGCATACGACCCGGTTGCAGGCGACCTTTCCTCAAAATAATGTCTGGTTGAATAAAAATAGTACCAACCTCAGAAGCACAAATCATACGATCATCATTCGTGATAACATACCTACACGGACGGAGACCATTCCTATCCAAACTAGCACCACAATAACGGCCATCAGAGAAGGTGAAGAGAGCAGGACCATCCCATGGTTCCATTAAACATGATGCCCATTCATAAAATGCTCTTTTCTCAGAGGACATATATGGATTATTTTGCCAAGCTTCAGGCACCATAACCATCATAGCTTCTGGTAAACTCAATACTCCATTCATAATTAATAGCTCTAAGACATTATCAAACGCAGCAGAATCTGATCCGCCATCTTCTATTATTGGATAAAGATCTTCTAATTGTGAACCGAATAATTCCGATTTCATGACTCCTTCACGTGATCTCATCCAATTCTTATTCCCTCTTAAAGTATTAATCTCACCATTATGAGCACAATATCTCAACGGTTGTGCACGGTTCCAACTTGGAAACGTATTAGTTGAAAACCTCGAGTGGACTAGTGCGAAATGAGATTGATAATGATACGAATTCAAATCCAGATAATAATCATAAACTTGAGTAGTTGTGAGAAGGCCTTTATAAGTGATATTTGTAGTATTTAAGGAGCAGATGTAAAACCAATTAGAGGTAGGAATTTGCTTGGAACTAATCTTACGTAATAAATATAATTGCTTTAAAAATAACTTATTGTCAAATTCACATTCTGCCTTGAGTATCACTATTGGTTGATAAATGACCGGCTCTTTAAGTCTACCGTTGGGGCCTAGGATGGTTGAATCAGTAGGAACTTTTCGCCAAGTCAAGATCTTCAATTGCAATTGCGATGCAATAGCTTCAAACACATACATTTGCTGTTCATGAAGCTGGGGGTTGAAGAACAAATTACCAATCGCATACCTACCACTAAGCGGGAGCTTAATACCTAAAATGAGACATTCGTTTTTGAAGAAATCATGTGGGATAGAAGTCATTACACCAGCTCCATCGCCATCTCTAATATCCGCTCCTGAAGCACCACGATGAGTCATGTTACATAATATATTCTTCGCATCACTTACTATTTTATGACTTGATAGTCCTTTAATGTTTACTACAAAACCTACTCCACAGGCATCTTTTTCGTATTCTGGGTTGTATAATCCTTGTTTTGTTGGTATCGATTGGGCCCAGGATTCATTGGAATCAAAGTTCGGTTCTTTTTCCATGTGAATTTTTTTTGTTCTTCAATGATGATTTTTATCAGAGATGAATATTCTCGCTTATCTAATCTTAGCAATGACGAAATAATGAATTGAAACATACATTTATGCCAAAATAATACTAATTGTTCTAATCTGCATACACTAGAAAAAAGACTTGGATCTGTATGTGTTTTGTTTATGGAGAACGAAATTTAGGGTTTTCATGAAAATGATACAAAACAAGTTTTAATTAATTAAAACTTGATAATGTATCTAATACCTTAATTTGGTTCATGTCGCATTTTTTGCAGATGCTTTAGAAAATGCTTTGTAAAATGTTTTGAGATTGTATTTTCCAAAAAACATATTTTGTCTGAAGGCTAAAACAAAATGATAAATTAAAACTAGTATTTTACAAAGCATAACTTTTTCAGTTCATAATTGTTTATCAAAAATAGTTATTCTAGGTCAAATAAAATACGATTTGTAGGCTTAATACTTCCTATTAGGTAAAGTAGGATCAACCTTGTAAAAAATTATTTCGATCTGCAAGTTTCATAGGGAAATCCATTCAGAATCTTCGAATTCTAGGTTTAACCCTTGTTGCAATGATAATATTTCGGAAGAATAAAATGATATCCAAGGATAGGTGGCCTTAGTAGCGTAATCCATTTTGTTTTTTATTATAATAAATAGTTTATACTTTTATTAAGGGTAATTATAGACCCCACATATAGGGTGTTGTGTAACAAAAATTAGGGTGGTGTGTATAATTTCCCTTTATTAATAGCCTGAGTTATAAGATGGCACTTTATTTTCGTTTAGAGTAGTCACCTTTTGATTCTCTTCTTAATTAAACCAAATTTTTAATGGATCTAGATGATTCTCACTCTTGTTCAACCAATTATTTAATAAGTAAAATGGGGGCTACTCTGAACAAAAATAAAGTACCAAATATACCATTTCAGCGTAAAACTGATCTTTTGTCCATTGCTTTTGATATAAAATTATCCGCAGACTAAAGAAATCAATATCCATAATACTCAATATATTATATCGATTTTAAATAATATGCTTAGCTTTGTTTGTAGCATCCATCATACTTATCCTAGTATGGCACTTTATTTTCGTTCAGAGTAGTCCACTTATTAAATAATTGGTTGAACAAGAGTGAGAATAATTTAGATCCATTAAAAATTTGGTTGAATTAAGAAGAGAATCAAAAAGTGACTACTCTGAACGAAAATAAAGTGCCATATAATAATCGGTGTTACATTTACGTCATAATTGTAAAACTGGGTGAAAATATACAAACTAAGTTTTATACCTTTGTTATAAAATATAAATAAAATAAAATTATATATTTTAACACTATTAAATTGATGATTTAAATCTAATTTTCGTTTCTATGATTTTGTATGATTTTTGAAGCTTATGTAAAGTTTGTGTAATCCGAAAAATGCCTATAAAAGAGCATAAAGTGGTGATTTTTCTCAAAAAATGAATTCAAAAAATTTATCAAGTGAGTTAAAAGGTAACCATCTAGATTTAACATTATTAGGAAAAATCGAGGCTCTCTTATGCAGTAATATATGTTTATCAGAAGATGCTAGCAAGCAATTGTTCACTGAGAAAGCTGAATTCAATGGTATAGTCTTCAAGATTCGGGGATTACATAGATACAATAACATCAACTTAGAGAAGGCGCTCTTCAACAAAGGATCGAGCAAGGTGGAATGGATCAATCTTGATGAGAACAAAAAATGGGCTATCATCAAATTGAATACTGAAATGAGACCTTTATTTTACTCCTTTCATCTCTTAAGTTATCCATCTTTTGCCACTGTGCATTTTGTTGATTCTGGTGACGAGAAACTGAAAATTGATAAATATAATGAGATCTTGGATTATGAAGGTTGCATAAAAAGCATACCTCTCGTTGGTTACTTGAACGAAAATATGTTCAAGCCTGCTTTCGGAGCATTTCTCTCTATGAGTGGAGGAGCTGCTTCTTTCTTTTCCATGAAAGCTAAAGGTAAGGGAAAAGATATGGGTGAGTATTTGCAGGAAACGATCCATGATACTAAAGAAACATTTTTAAAAGGGGTCGGAACTTTAACTGATAAAGGAATCGAAATGAAACAACAAGCCGCAGAAAATGTTGAATCTGGTAAACAGAAGGCTGCAGAAGCTGCTGAAAAAGCTTCCGAAAGAGTTGAAAAAACTGGTAAAAGTGGGAAAGAGGAGGCAAGAAAAAAGGAATGAATTGGATAAAATTTGCTTAAAATTAAATTTATATTAAGCTTTTATTTTACTTAATAACCTTAAGATTTTAAAAGAGCTTAACAGTAAATTTTACAAGGAAGTATACAAATTAATATTTCTCCACTATTATACATCGTATAAATGCGATTAATGATATCATGTAACTGTTTCTTCCAAGATCAAGTATAGTACGATGAAAAATCTCAAAGTCCACTAATTACAAAGTTGAAGTGCTAAATCGTAGTTTCCTATATTTTAACAATCAATGAATTGTATAAAAAATATTCAAAAGATGTAATTTATTGGTTATAAAATATTTCTAGCGATTTTCAAAGCTAGATCCAAATCCACAACTTTCTCAGAAGGTTTAGAAGAAAGCGATCCCATTTTCTTTTCATATGAATTGATCTTTTCCCACTCATCAAAAGAAATAGGATCTAACTTCATAGCTTTAAAATCATCGTAAGAAAGTCCTTTACATGTAGCTTCATTATTTTGCTTATTAAGATCATCTATAACGGTATAAGCAGTATCGTAAGCATCCATCATAGTTGTTGCAATAACCCCTTTAGGTCCACTTTTTAACCATCCTGCAACATAAACATTTTTAAACTAAATGATCTATTATAATCTTTTATACCTTTTCGTCTTCTGTTACAACTTTGCCTTTTAAATTTTCTATTTTATTATTTTCAATTTGGAGCCCTTCTATCTGATTAATTTCATACCCTATGCTTCGTATAGCTAATTGACACTCTATAACCTTTTGAGCACCAGTAGATACAAGTTTTCTATATTTATTTAGGCGGTTAATATCAAGTTTAACCGATTTTAACAAAGTAATATCTTTTAGATGAAAAGCTACAGGAGAAGAGTAAAAATCAAATGTAATAGATTTGGACCTACTTCTTTGTGTGATATGTTTTGTTTTCTTCATTAAATCTATGATTCGTTTTAATTGTCTATTATTTTGTAACTTTTCGGCATTATTTTTGATATCTTCATCAAGTTGTTCGTGATTCATAAAAACATCAACATCTAAATTGAGTAACTCTCGAAACTCTTTGGCAGTAAAAGCGACCTATTAAATAAAACAAAATCAATAGATACATCCAATGGGCCTCTTCTGCCAAAAATCGTAATGTTTTTAATAGAACTAGATTTTAACAATTTCATAGCCCTATTTGTAATATCAGTATGTTGTAACTCTTCTGTAGGCTTTAATAAGATTCTTGCTATATCAAGAGCGACATTTCCGACACCAAGTATGGCGACATCATTTACTTTTGTGAAATCTAAATTGAGTGGGAGTGTTTTCGCTAGATCACCATTATACCAACCTACAACTTCTGTACTGCCTAATACACCTAGATGTGTTTCAGTTGGGATATTTAATTTCCGTTCTTTCGATGCACCTAAAGCTAAGACAATTTTGTCATATTTCTCATTCAATGTTTGTATAGTTAATTGAGAGCCCAATTCGACGTTACCATAAAACTTAAATCTGGGATCTTTAGCTAATGTAGCAAACTTATTGATCACTAACTATATAATCAATGTGTATGAAATACTTTGACTTCTGGATGATCAGGTGCTACACCATATCTTACAAGTCCATATGGAAAAGGATATTTTTCATATAAATGTACTTTTAATTCTTTATGTAGCTGTAACAATTTATTGGAGACATAAAAGCCACTTGGACCTGCTCCAATGACTGCGATGTGATATTTTCTCATTCGATTTATTTTCATCAAATTCATAAAATTTTAAAATGGACTTGTTTGATGAAATATCAGATTCTGAGTTGATAGATGTGCTTAGCATTGAAAGCAACAATAAAACTTTATCCAATAGTATCTGGAGTTTCGAGGAACCTATAGATTTATTATCCGATTCTGATCTCTTAGATGCATTAGATAATTTTGATGAATTGACGGTAACTAAATTCTCATTTATTGTTTTATAGAGAGCGGAAGCGCCACAAAAAAAACCGAAGTTAGATGATAATAAAGTAATTATATTATCTTGTCATTTTTATGTAGCCTATTTACGCACAAATCGCGCAGTATCCGAACAATTTAGTTAATACGATTCCAACTGAACTGACAGAACAAATAGAGTATGACCCAAATACTATAAGAAACTGGATATATCCGATTAACTACAGTTTAAGGGAATATCAATACAATATAGTGACCACTTCTTTATTTTTTAATACGCTGGTATCGTTGCCTACTGGTTTGGGTAAGACTTTTATTGCGGCTGTAGTCATGTTGAATTATCATCGTTGGTTCCCAGCTCGTAAAATGGTCTTTATGGCGCCTACCAAACCGCTTGTAACGCAACAAATCGAGGCTTGTCATTCGATTTGTGGAATTAGTCAAGATGATATGGTTGTTTTAACTGGAGTTACTAAGAAAGCGCTTAGAACCGATGTTTGGGATTCCAAAAGGATATTTTTTATCACTCCTCATATATTGCAAAATGATTTGATCTCTGGGTTATTGTTGGCTGAGAAAATCTCTTTGGTGATTGTTGATGAAGCTCATCGTGCTACTGGTAATTACGCTTTCTGTACTGCGATCAAATCTTTATCAAGATATAACTCTCAATTTAGGGTACTGGCTTTGACGGCTACCCCTGGTTCTAATTTGGATGCAGTCAATAATGTTTTGATTAACTTACGTGTTGCTAAAATTGAGATTAGAGATGAAAATAGCCCTGATGTTAAGCCTTATATGCATGATAAAGATATCCAAAAAATTGTTGTTGAGCCTACTAATCTTATTAATGAAGTTGAATTGAAATATAAGGAAATTATGGCCGAATATCTTGATAGACTTAATAAGAAGTCTGCTTGTTTTTTTAAAGATGTCAATAGGTGCAATATCACTACTTTGATGCAAGCTCGAACTGATTTTAGATCAAGATGTGCTAATAAGTGGGAGTCAAACATTGCCGAAGGTGATTTTGCTGTTATGATCTCTATGTGTAATGCTAGAAAAACTCTCATGACTCAAGGTGTTAATCAGTTTCTTTCTACCGTAAAAAGATACATTAATCAACAAACACAATCTTTCGCTACCGAAAATAATCGTAATCAACTTGTACAGAATCCGAAATTTATAACATTGATGAGTTATCTAGAAACCCAAATAGGACTTGAAGGTTTCGTTAGTCATCCTAAAGTTATTAAGCTTGTTCAATATTTGAATTCTTATTTTGAGTCTTTTGTATCCTGTAATGGCCAAGAAGGATTGGCTGACACTCGTGTTATTATTTTTGCTAATCTTAGAGAAACTGTAGAAGACTTATATGCTGTAGTTAAGGAGAAATGTCCGCTTAGTAAATCTAGCTCTTTTGTTGGACAAGCAAGCCATACAAGTGGCAAAGGTATGGATCAAAGACAACAAAGTCAAGTAGTGAGTGATTTTCGAGATGGTAAGTTTAATACTTTGATTTCGACCTCTATTGGAGAAGAAGGCCTTGATGTCGGAGAAGTTGATTTAATTATTTGTTATGATTCACACGCTTCACCTATTAAAATGGTATTTGTATATTGGTTATTTTTAGCTACAAAGAATTGGAAGAACAGGAAGGAAACGAAAAGGTACTATCTGTATGCTTGTCACTAAAGGAAATGAAGAAAGTCAATTTAATAGCGCTAAATTGACGCATAAGAAAATATTAAAATTAATTTCAAGTTCTGAGCAGCATAATTTGCTTTGTTATTATCAATCTAATCCCAGAATTATACCTGACGATATTTACCCTGTTTGCAAACAAGTCGAAATAACGCCTGAAAGTCGTTATGATCCTGAACTTGGAGTAACGAGAAGAAAGAAGAAAGGCGATGGCAAATTGACAAGCCTTGAATTAAAAGAAGTGCAACGGATATTAGATTTAGATATTGATTATAAAATCGATTCTCGCTGGAATGTGGAGCTTCAGGAAACTGTTCATTTTACCCACTCTAGGAAGTCTAAAATGCTTGTCAAGTTTTTGAATGAAATTGATCACGTTCGATTGAACAATATTCCATTACCTGAATTAAACGAAAGATACATAGAAAGAGTAGCACCAAAGAAAAAGATAGAGGTAAACACTGCTATTATTAAAACTACCATCAATCCTACAATATTTGATGACGATGATGATTTTATGGACCTTACTTTCCTGAGTAAATTTATAAACTGATTTTAGATAAAGTGAAAACACCTATTACTACGCCTAAAAAACAAACACCTATTTCAACACCTAAAAATCAAACACCAGCTAGACTGCATATTATGACTCCTCCTGTCAATGTGATTAGCAAGCAATCCGATGATCATTTTGATGATGAAATGTTTGATGATTTTGATGACGATTTTTTGAATTCTTTATGCATTCCTATGGAAATCGATCAAGGACTAGCTCATATCAATGAAGCGGTAAATGAAGTACAGAAGAATGAAACAAATAGTTTAGATAGAGTAATAAAAAGTACATTTATTCTTAGTTGAAAAATTTAGTCAAGCCGAAAGATTATAATGAAATTCAGATTGATAGCTCTTTATTTTTTGATTCGATATTATCGAATCAGGATTTATGCGACTTTATTAATCCGCCTCCAACCCCTCACAATAAAATCTTAGTAGAAAGAACAGGATTGATGCCAGAAGTCTATATAGGAACACCTATAAAAAGAGCTTGTAGCAAAGATAATAGACGTGTAGTCCATTCTCCTTCTTCTCAATATAGCCGCCCCATTAAAAAATTCGCTGAAGTTATGAATACATCATCTGATTCTTCTGTTTATACTACACCGATTAAAACTAAAGAAAACTTCAAGAAACCAGTATCTAAATTGACACCAAATACTAAAAAGAGGAAAAGGAATGAAGTCGCTAGCAAATTTTTAGATTTAGAAGCTGGTGTAGATGGTCATTATAGTGATGAAATATTGGATTCGCAATTGCCCGAGGAGGATAGTTTCTTAGATCTCGATCCAACTCAAGATAATATTGTTCAAGCATCAGATATGCTTGCTATTTATAGAAGATCTTTGTATAACAATTCTCAGATGAATTAATGGTGTATTTTATTAAATTTTGAAAATGAAATGCCTGCCTGTATTATGTGAAGCTAGTAGAAGAAATAAAATGGCAAAAATGGGTTTAAAAGATTGAGAATTTAAAATGGAAAAAATGATTTCTTTCGGTTTTCAATTTAGACTATTATTTCCTTTATTTTTTTAAAAAATACCTAAAATTAACCACAAATCTGGGACAAAAATTTTGAAGCCTCGGTTATAATTCTAGAATATTAATGCATCACAGTGAAAATAGGTTGAGGAAGCAACTAAAATAGCAAGAATTATAACTAAAAGATATTTTATGGATAGTAAAGTTGATAAATACATAAATTTATTTTCATTCTTACTATTTTATTCATTCAAGAAACTAAAATTTTTCGACCAATTAGAATAGAATTATGTTTCAAAAATTTTGTCCCAAATGAACAAAATTAAAACCTATTCGGTCTCCAAATCACATCATTAATAAAAGGGTAATTATCTAATCAAAAGAATAATACAAAAACGCAAATGAAGCAAAAAGTTTGAAAGTGCTTTTATAATTCTAAAAGAACAATAACAAAATGTGAGTTGTGGTTAAAAACGGCCAAAATGACTAGATATTTCTATGAAAGTTTAATTATTGAGATAAAAACATTTGGATCTGATATATTTGATTAATATACTTTCATGGTTTGTGCAGAAAAATCTCGACCAAAATAGAATCTTACCTTCAAAATTTTCTTGTCAAATGAAGAATAAGTTTTAAACTCCAGAATATCATTTTTCAACGTGTAAACAAATTGAATACTATTAGGGCGTTTTGAGCAAAGAGGCACTCGAAAAAATTTACTATAAAAGATAAAAGTTGAAAATTAGTATGTTTATAGATACGAACCTTCTGCATCTATTACACTTCTCCATCTTTCGGGTAACTTCTGGATACCATTCATAAAACCTTTAGCATTAAGCTCCTGAATTGCACTTTCTAGCTGAATTTCTAGTTCATGCCAATCATCATAAATGTTTTCCATTAACTTTCTCTTTAATTGCCCAAAACAATTGAAATCAGGTGGGATAATATCAGGGCTATAGGGAGGATGATCCTAAACCCGAATATTTTCATCAATAAAATACTGCTTTATGGGATTTGATTTATGTGGTCTAGCATTATCATGTAATATTATAGGCATCTTGAATTTCTTAACAGGTAACCATATGGGACAAAATTTTTGAAACATAATTCTATTCTAATTGGTCGAGAACTTTTAGTTTCTTGAATGAATGAAAATAAATTTATGTATTTATCAACTTTACTATCCATAAAATATCTCTTAGTTATAATTCTTGCTATTTTAGTTGCTTCCTCAACCTATTTTCACTATGATGCATTAATATTCTAGAATTATAACCGAGGCTTCAAAAATTTTGTCCCATATGTATAATAATTCGATTAGGAAGTTTTTATAGACTTCTGCAATTACAGTCTCTTTAGGGGCACAGAGCTTCCAATAAGTAACATCTTGAAAATCCATTGCTACTATTAGCATTCTCTCTATTTAGATTAAAGTATAAATTCTGGTGGGTCTCTATTCTTATTTCTCCAAGATCGAATCTGGTCACGTTGGGGTTGCATGTATAAAGACACCCAATTTTCATCTATTGTCAAAGTTCAATTAATTAAGTTATTTTGTCTCGATATAGTTGCATATTGTTTTTACATGCTAACACTCTATGTTCTCTTTATTTATCCGTGAGAAAATGAGGTACCCATTTACTTAATACTTTTTTCATTTGTAAATCTTCTATTAAATATCGAAATACTATTGTTTTACTACAATTTACCCGCATGGAAAGTTCGATGAAAGACCATGTTCTAGTTTGTGCCAACAATTCTTTAATTTTATTTATTACATTTTCGTTTTTCGAGACATCACTTGTATCGCCTCCTCGGCTATTTTCGACCACATTGTAGCCTCTCTTAAGCTTAGTAACTAAGTGTTTGACCGTATTTAGTTTATAGGCACTATTTCCAACTGATTCAACTAATTCTTTATGAATTATCTTACAACCGTGTCCCAGGATTACGCCAAATTTGATGAAAATCCGCTATCTTTATCTGAAATTGAATCTTTTAATATTTGCAAGCTATTCATGATAATATTCAAAATATAATTAGTTATAAATAAAGCTTGTAGTATATATAAATTAATTTAAAAGTCATAGTATTATTAGTTTATTATTAAAGGCGTAATTAAACAAAATTCAAGTACTTTTTTGGGCGGAACGCCCTAATATAAAAACTCTTCGAACAACCTGCCAAATCAAAACAGATAGGATACCATTAAAGATTAATCAAAAGAGACAATCTATTGATATTTAAATGAACATTATTCCACATTTGATCATATTTTATACCAACAAGTAAATACTTTAAATCTTCGGTATCAAATGTTTTTAAAGTGGAGACTAGACTCTACATTTTGGATCGAATAGAACGAAAATAAGATAAAAAATTCATTGAATACTTAAATATGACATAAAATGTACAGAAAGTAACTAGTTTGTCGTTTTAATTTCCATTATTGAAGTTTTGCTAATTAAAAAGGCATTGAAAACTAAAAAGGGACAACAAAGTAAGAATTACAATAAATTTTCTGTGATTTATTACAATTGAATCATTCAAATTATTTAATGTCAAGGTAAGTGGATCTTTCAAACATAAAAGATTAAGTAAGCTTCTTTATAAATAACCGAAAATATCGATAGATTGGAGATTTTGGAGCAATATACAGTGCATGAAAAAATAGTTCGGGCAGACTCATTTTTTGATAATAACTTTTTCAATAAACAAAATAGATTTAAAAGATATTAATATCTAGTGTAAATATAATAAAATATACATATTTATGTATTTAAATCATGAATTTTATATGTAAATTTAATTTAAAAATCGATTTATCTAAATAGGGTGTGTAAAATAAAATCGGACCAATTGAATTAAAAAGAAGTATACCCACCTCTATTCCTCACAAACTCTTCACAGCGATTTGGCATAGTGCCTACCAGCTTCCTGCACATTTCTGGACTTATTTCATGTCAAACTTCACCAACAATATCTTCCAATTGCTTCTTAGTTGTATGTGCGCACTTTCTTACTTCACGCTTTACATGATCCCAGAGATGCTCAATAGGATTGAGATTCGGTGACTGACTGGGCCACTTTAGTACCATGTAGCAGTTTTTGAAGAAATCTTTTAGATAATCAGACGTATACTTCGGATCATTATCCTGCATAAATATAAAATTATCAAGAAGGTTAAGAAACTCCTTTGATTCATCAAGGCAGGTTGTCAAAATCGCTTTATACAAGTATTTATCCATAACGCGATTGATAAAGACAAGGTTCCCTACACCAGCTGAGCTCATACAGTCCCATATATGACGCTTTTACCTCCATGTTTCGCAGTTGGTGTAGTATTTTTATCTAAAAGCTCTTGGCCTGGTTTAACCCAAACTTTTTCTCTTCCATCTGATGAATATAGGTTTATTTTCGTCTCGTCGCTAAATAATACTAAGTCCCATTGCTTCAGAGTCCAGTTAAACCATTGCTCAGCCATAAGCAGCCTGTGAGTGATGTTATTAGATGACAGACTTGGTAGTTTTTCTGGCACTCTGCTTTTGAAACCGAGCTCATTCAATGCGCTTATAATGTTTTTATTGTAGACAACTTTTCCGGTTTCATCCTCAAGTTCCTTGCATAGTTCTCTACTTGATATTTTGGATCTGCTTCTACACATTCTAGTAAAACTGTCTTGTCTTTATTATCTAAAGCCTTGGGGCGGTCACTGCCTCTCAGCTTCAATAGAGTACCATGTAATTTATATTTTTAAATTATTTTATGAACTGTTGATTTTGGTATTTGGGTTTCCTTTTGTATCTCCCTTTCGGTTAAACCCTCATTATAGTATTTAGTTACCTGGAACTTTTTTGCTAAATTACATTATTCTTGATTCATTGTGTTTGTTTAACCTTTTTAAATTTTTTTAGAGATAATCTTAATTTTTATCGGATATTTAATATAATGCCCGGTTTTATTTTACACACCCTATTTAGATAAATCGATTTTTAAATTAAATTTACATATAAAATTCATGATTTAAATACATAAATATGTATATTTTATCATATTTATACTAGATATTAATATCTTTTAAATCTATTTTGTTTATTGAAAAAGTTATTATCAAAAAATGAAGCTGCCCAAATCATTTTTTCATGCAGTGTAAATGAACTCATATCTACTGAATAGTTTGGTCAACAAAGATCAAAATTCTGTAGAGCCAAAGAATAGAAAAAGCAAAATGACTTTTTCAGGGTTATTCACAGCTATATTCTTGTCTATGCAAAAAAAGTCCTGTCCATGCAAAACTTATTCTTTATAATGCAAAATTATTTGTCTTGAAAAAATATTATAGACTTGAATTTAAAAAGTCCCAAATTTGACAATAATTTTTTTAAACTCAAGTAGAGTAAAAATATCAGCGATGGATGAAATATATAAAGAAACCTTTATTAAATAAAATCTTCTCTTTGTCTGGCCTTTTCGAACAAACTTGTCATATGACGATAAAAGTTTCCACATTGTGTCTGAAAAATCATCATTTAATATACTTTCAATCGTATCATTCATAGAATCAAAATTACACCGAGTAGCATGATATCTTGATTTAAACATCGAGAAAAATTCCTCAATAGGATTTAGTTGTGGAGTATACGCTGGCAAGAAATGATGGCGTATCTTATGATGGATTAACTTACCCAAAATCTCTGGTGTTTTATGAAAGCGTGCATTATTCAAAATTAAATTTTTTTGAGTATATAGGCTAAAATAGGGGACTATGTATAAATCGATAAATTCACCAAATAATGAACTATTATAAGAACCACCAATGAGATTATGAGCAACTTTTCCATTAAAATCAATGACACGCATAATACTTTGATTTTTTCCTCGGTTTGACGGAAAAATCTTGAATGCTTTATTGTTTATGATTGAATATCCATAAGATCTTTATTTATGAAGGTTTAGTCCTGTCTCATCCAAAAAAACCATATCAATAAGTGCATATTTTGTAATTTCAGATAATAAATAGATCTAGAATCATTTATGCGTTCCGAATTTCTATCAGACCGAACTAAAGTAAGTCTCTTGCGAGTTATATCTATTTTTTAAGCTTTCTGTTAATTTTTGACAGAGATGATTTGATTCCTGTTTTTTGCATTACTTCTTTGATTTCCTCTTGTGTACAATCGTTTTTGCAAGAAACAAAGTTTAGAATTATCTGGTCTTCAATACAAGGTGTATTCTTTCTTTCAATAGCACGCAATGCATGATTTTCACTAAAGGTTTGAAATTTTTGTCCAGATTCAAATTTTTTGGATATATTATACACAGTTTTTGCAGAAAGCTTTACTGTATCAGCAATGTCCTTTAATTTTGCTCTATCATCCTCTAGCATATTTTTAACAATTTCAAAAATATTTTTAGTGACTGTTTTTCTGGATTTTCTTATCATAGCGTAAAAGTTTAATAAAATAAAACTATTTAGTATTAAATATATTTATAAAAATTATTCTTGCATGAAATTAATTTTAAACTTTAATAAGTATATAATTATGCACAAATAAGAAAATAATTTTGCATTATATAAATAAATTTTGCATGGACAGGACTTTTTTGCATAGACAAGAATATAGCTGTGAATAACCCTGTATAAGCGATTTTATAATACAAAATAATATTAACTAAAGATCAAACCCATGGATTGCAATACGAATTCTTTTGTTTGAACCCGACTAGTTTCTACTCACAATATCGATTTTTATCAAAGTTTTAGAGCAAAATCAGGCTTTTAGAGGCGAAATATATTTAAAATATCTCTATTCCTATAAATGATAATCTCAACAAGTCTATAAGCCCGTTCTTTCGAACTGGGTGAAAAATGCGTTATGGAGAAAATATAAGATTATAAGATAATATTAGTAATTTTTCGTATAAATTTAATGATTGACAATCTTTTATAATAAAACAAGTTATAATGATGTTTTTAGCTTATATATTAAAAATTTAATATCTTAAACTCCTATAAAAATCATTCTACCTTTATAATATTGATTATTATTATTATATAGTTTAACACAAACTATTTTTTGTAAAAATAATGTTATTTTTTTGAATAAGAATGTAAAATAATATTTAATTCAAGATCTCATGATATACTATATTTTTTGTCTATAGTTTAAAGCTTCCATCCTTAAGAGTACCCTGATTTTGAGTATTTATTATCTGTACCTTTACTTTATATCTTGAAACAGCCCTAGAAAAGGCAAAATAAAGCTGACCATATGAGAAAACAGGCTTAGGAAGATATATACCAACATTATTAAGAGTTTGAACTTGTGCTTTATTGATTTTCATAGTAAATGCTACTTTAATAGGAAATTGTTTCCTTTGAAGAACAAAAGATAAGTCACTATTAGATGGCCTCAGAATTATTCTAGGAATCAATACGATTTGATCTGTTGATGATCCACTTAAAGTTTTTGGTAAAATAAGATTAGGTTTTAAATCAACAAGTATTAATCTTGTGCCATTACAAAGTCCTTCTCTAGTGTTTACATTCCTAAGGTTTTTTCTTCGTATTTAAATTCTATAAGTGTTTTGGTTAAAATAAATTATTAAGAATAAAAATGACACGTGCTAAAATTTACTAAAACGTTATTTACTCTATGTAGATAAGATATTTTAAAATCAAATGTAGCCTATGTTACCCGCAGTATTTTTACCTATCTTTTGATATAATTTTTATGTAATTCTCTTTAGTCCTACTAAAGTGATTGACGAACACACACACATACAGGGTGGCGCAAGTAAAGTTGGACACTCTAATTTTTGCGATGGATGGAATAAATATATATTTATTTAGCCAATTTTATATTTTTAAAATAAAGAACTTTTCAAAATGGAAAATAAAAATATAACTATTGAATATCAAAATAGAATATGAATAAAATGTTTATTAGAAGCTGGAATGTTCCATAACGTCATCTAAAATGCTCTCGACAAACTGTTTACAATATGGGACAAAATTTTTGAAGCCTCGGTTATAATTCTAGAATATTAGTGCATCATAGTGAAAATAGGTTGAGGAAGCAACTAAAATGGAAAGAAATATAGCTAAGAGATATTTTATGGATAGTAAATACTTAAATTTATATTCATTCTTACTATCCATAAAATAGCTCTTAGCTATATTTCTTGCCATTTTAGTTGCTTCCTCAACTTATTTTCACTATGATGCATTAATATTCTAGACTTATAACAGAGGCTTCAAAAATATTATGCCATATGAAGAAAAAAGGCAAAACGATAAGGAAAAAAAAGGGTCTTGTGGAATAGAAAACTTTATAAAAACATTAAAAAATTTATAAAGCGTAATATGAAAGAAAAATATGGAGTTTCTGATAGAAAATGCGCTGCCAAGTTGAATTCTAGTTTAAGCTATCAAAAATGTAACAAATCTATAAGTAGAAGAACAGTGCAAAGATATAGAAAATCAAAAAATTGGGGGAAATATGCTTATTCAAGACAAAATAAACCCCTTTTAAGTCTAAAAATATCGATGATGGAATTAAGTTTGGTCAAATTGTTGAAAATGCAGGGTTTTAACTAAAGGTACAAGAGCAATAGAATTGGTTAATAATATCTTATTTACAGATGAATCTCATATTCAACTTTATATCCAATTAAACAAAAGAAATAATCCATATTATACAAGAGAAAAAAAAGCCAGGTTCCAATAACACCTTGCCCAAAAAAATCAATTTCTATTATGGTGGCTGGGGGTGTGTGCAAATGGTTTGACATATTGTTGAAAAAGACCAAAAAGTAACAGAAAAATATTACCAGAACAAAATCATTCCTATATATATATATAGAAGCTTTAAAGAACCCAAAAGTAATTTATAATAAAAGAAAAGTGACTTTTGTTCAAGATGGAAAAAGATAATATGCTACTTTTATAATCAAATTTTCAAACAGTATGGGGCAAAGGAAAATGGCCAGGCAATAGCCCAGATTTGAATCCATTAGAACATGTATGGAGTATTCTTAAAGAATTATCCATAAAAACCCTCGGTCAAAAAATAGGGAAGAATTAATCAAAAGAGTTGAAAAGGCTTGGAGCGAGATTGATAAGAACACAATTAAAAATATCAGTCGCTCTTTTCCAAAAAGAATCCAAGAAATGCTAAATGCTAGTGGTGGAAGCACTGATTACTAGTATTTAAATGTTACAAATGAATTTTTGTTATATTTTTATATATAGAAGTTATTGACTTATTTCTATTTTATAAGAAAAATGTCCAAATTTACTTGCGCTCCCTGTAGAGTTTATATAGGCTAATGAATACACTGCCCTTCAAAAGTTATTCAGTGTTTGGGAAATTCGAACTTAAATGGTAATTCATGAATGATAAGACTTCAAGTAAGTCAATATTCATATGGTAGATAGATACAGCCTTTGTCTATAACATATCCAACCATTATAGATATGTTTTAAATATTGATAGAGATATGATTGCTCAAAGTTGAAAGTAAGTGATTCAGTGTTTTGACGAATTTTTTAAAAAATGAAAAATCAATAGATTGTGTGCCCTCCCTTGGTTTTTCTTATCTGTTCGAGTCTTCTAGGCATTGAACTAACAAACTTAAGACATTCTTCAGCTGAAATATTGTTCCATATATCTTGAATTCTCTCCCAAAGTTCATCTTTGTCTTTATATGGTGGTCCAATTTTTAGCTCTCTTTTCATATGATCCCATAGATGCTCAATTTGGTTAAGGTCAGGAGATTGTGCAGGACATCTCATTACCTTTATTTCGTTTCTTTTAAACCAGTTTTTTATACTTGAAGAGGTATGAGAGGACGTATTGTCATTTTGAAAGTCGACTTTAGATTTGTTCAAGCCATACAAGTCAATTGATACATCAGCTCGTCATCCAGAATACTCTCATATATCTCAGCATTAACACTGCTATCAATTCTACAAAGATACCCAACACCTGATGAAAGCATACATCCCCAAACCATAATTGATCCACCACCGACTTTTTTTTGTTTGAGTAATATTGTGATCTCTGAGTGGTTCCCCGATTTTTCTGAAAGTTCTATCACGTCAATCAGATCCCTCTAGATTTACTTTAGTCTCATTTGACCATATAACCATATCCAAAGTCCTTATTTTCCCAATTTCTGTGTGATTTTTCAAATTCTGATCTTGCTCGATGATGAGATTTTTTCAATTGTGGGCATTTCTTTTTGTATCTAGATACGATGTCTAAGTTTTAATGTGCTCAGTATAGTACTCGAAGATGCGGATATTCCTGCATAGGTCTTGAGCTCTAGCTGTATTTCTGTAGAGGTGGAGCATTTACCACTTGTTGCTAATCTTCCAATATATTTTTCATCATACTTATCTAAGATCCGAGGACGACCTATTATAGGCTCTGGGGTATTTTTTTCAATTCTATTTATTACTCTGGACACTGTTGCTTGTGAAACTCCAACAATTTCAGCTATTTTTCTTGAAGATTTTCCATTTAAAGCAAGTTCGTTAATTCTTGTTTCAATTTTCTTCAATGTTCTTCTTGTCATACCAAATAAGCCTTAATACCTTCTGCTAAGGATTTGAAATAAAAATGAACAATTTAGCGGTATTTTAGAATGTTCTAGAATGAAAATTCTGTAAATTTGAAAAAATTCGTCAAAACACTGAATCACCTACTTTCAACTTTGAGCAATCATATCTCTATCAATATTTAAAAGATATCTATAATATTTGGATATGTTATAGACAAAGGCTGTATCTATCTACCATATGAGTATTGGCTTGCTTGAAGTCTTACTCATTCATGAATTACCATTTAAGTTCGAATTTCCCAAACACTGAATCACTTTTGACGGGCAGTGTACACCTTTATGTGTATCTATGATATTCCAATGATCTTTCTAATTTCGATTTTATAAAATGCTGAATTAATGTACAGATATTTAATGATCCTATTAAACAGAGTTTCATCTTACACTTATTTAACATTATTTTTATTTGCACTATGTTGGGAAAAATAATGATTCCGGTGCATCAATTAATCTCAGAGCATTTAATGAGGGTTAGCCCAATTAATATGCACATGATGCGGGTACTTTTAAGGGATATACAGTGTCTCACAAAAAAATTGGACAACTATATTTTTCTGTACTATTGAATTAAATTAGTTTTTAATAAAAAAACTAATACACTAAATAAACGTGTTTTTTAGTTCTTTATTTTTTATATAATTTTATTCTCCCATCAAAAATAAAATATTAAGTAATTGATAGGTGAATTTTTTCGGTGTTACACAAAAAATGGTACAAGTAAAAGAATTCGAATTTGGAAAAATAGTGTCTTTGCGGGAACAAGGATTTGCAATTAGAAGAATAGAGCAAATGACATCAATACCACGTTCTACAGTAAATCAATCTTTAATAAAATATAACCAAAAAGGTACAATTGAAAGGAAGAGAGGCTCTGGTAGACCTTATACACTCAATGATGAGCATATAAATACTGTCCTCGAAATTCATAAAGAAAATCCGACTATCAGTGCACCAAGGTTGAACATTTTATTTGAAGAGAAAGGAACAAAAAGGTTTCGGATCAAAGTATTAGAAGGTGATTAAATAGTCAAAATTTATATCCTTATTGTCCAATAAGAAAGCCTCTAATGTCATTGAAAAATATAGCAAAAAGGAAAGAATTGTGTGATAAGTGGATATTTATGCCGGATTCATATTGGGAAAACATCATTTTTTCTGATGAATGGAAGTTTAATCTTTATAGTTCAGATGAGAGAATATACGTTTGGCGTGAACAGAAAAACGGGCTTAATCCTGGGTATGTAGAAACAACCATCAAGTTTGGCAGAGGTGGGTTGAATGTTTGGGGATGTTTCTCTGCTTGTGGTGTAGGAACTCTGGTATTCATTCAAGGAAATATGTGTAGATATCAATATTTACGCATATTAGTTAATAATTTAAAAGAATTTGCTGCTAAAATGGGCCTTGTTGACTAAGTGTTTCAGCATGACAATGATCCCAAACATACATCGAAGGTAGTAACGAAATATGTGGCGAGAAATCAATCGAGACTCTGGTTTGGCCAAGCCAGAGTCCGGATTTGAACCCCATCGAACATATTTGATCTTTCATGAAAAAGAAACTCAATGGAAGAAGCTTCGCCAACATAAAGGAGCTAGAAATACAATCACAATTGATTTGGAACAATTTGTCAGCCAGTTTTATAAATAAGTTGATAAAATCGATGCCTAAACGTATTGTTGAAGTTGTGAAAGCAAATGGAAGATATTCAAAGTATTAGTAATATTTTGTCCCATTTTTTGTGTAGATCCTAATAAATTATTTTGTTGATCATTCTACCATAATTGATAATTTTTGAAAAAAAATCGTATAATATAATTAAGATATTTTATATAAATATAATAGTTTTTCTTTTATTTGTATAAAAGATAATATGGCTTCACAATCATGTAAAATATGGTTGTCCCATTTTTTTGTGAGATAATGTAATTACCTCTACGTTTTTACCAATAAATCACCGAGTATTATCTACTTTTAACACAACGCATATTATATTCTAAAAATTATGGCATTTTATGATTAGACAAAAGCAATGAAGGATTAGTGATATGGGGAATGAATTTTTATATGAAACAATCTTTTATAAATCGAAGGGATATAGAAGAAAGTTTTAAAGATTGTGCATGTAATCAAAGTGAGTTGTTCTTGATTTATCAGTATTGTGTTGTTTATTATTGCTCTTTATCGGAAATTTTTCAATTAATGGTATCCAATTTAGTGCATCTAATAAAATAGAGAAAAAAGCAACAAGCTCGGTGTTCATTGTCAAAAATAAAATTATAAATATAACTACCCAATTGTGTTTATCAAACATAGCCTTGCGTCTTAAAAATATAAATAACAAAAATAATGGTCTGTATTTTTACTTCAAATTGAACCTCGAATATTTGGATGGAATCGTAAAATATACATATATCATTAATAAAGAATATGTATCTATTTTTATTACCTAATTATTGATTGTTCCTGCTTCTATTATCATTATTTAATGTAGAGATATTGACTTTGAAATTCGAAACTGTATGAAAGGTGCAAAAAAACAATAGAGAATTAAGTGGATTTATTATATCTGAACTGCCTATAAAGTTAAAAAGTATTTATTTTAACTATAATACTACAAAAACGAATTTAAAATTATTAAAAATATGACAAAAAACCTTTATACTTTTATTAATGCTTGATAAAAATATTTTTTACAAAAGAGACATTTCAGCTCATTGAAGTGACAAACAATCTTTGTGAAAACAACTCATTCAGTTTGTATTAGTTTTATAACAAAAACAAAACTTTAAATATTTTATCAAAAAAATACAATTAGATCAATCTAAGAGATATCAGATTCATTCCATCATCAGATGGAGATGTAACAAAAATTTCCTTATTGAATGAGTTGACATAGACCGAGTTAATAGCAAAAGAAGACATGATCTGTATTAATTTAGATGTCTCTACATCCCTTATTTCAATAAAAGTATGATCAAAAATGAGTAAATATCCACCCATGTAAGCTATAAAACATTAAATGTGGAAACGAATACCAAAATCAAAAGGATCGCCTTCCCATTCAATTAAAGAATTCAGACTTCTAGAACATTTCCCGTTATTATTAATATACAAACCAAATTCTATAAAATATTATTGATGTTATGACACCTTTGTAGCATAGCAGAAATTCGATAGAATTGATTCTGATCATTTTCATCGGAGTTGAGTTGAAAATTCTAGAAAACATATTGTATCTACAGAAATTAGGATCATCTGATTTTGGTACACCTAAAATAATAAATTAAAAGAATAACATTCAGGCTCAGTTAGCATATTCAAATCGACAATCTCAAATCCAGGCCCACACGCCACAGAAATTTTCGATTTAAGAAAACATATCGCATTAGCAGTGATATTGACGTAAAATTTCTAGAAATAAATATTAGTGATTTACCTTATAAAAATTGATGCATGTATTGAGTGAAGATTGCCATAACAGTTTTCTCAAATTAATGTTATAAAATCTATTCAATTTTGAATCATTACTTAGATCTTCTAATTCCATCACTTTGAATTGAGATTTATTGCTTCCACTTTCTTTCTTGCTTATGATGAGCTTTTTGGAATCACATTCTCCAACAGAAAAGTAGTCTACGTTTTCTCCCAACTTACCAAATTTGCTTTTATTTTTTAAGATGGGACAATTAGTCTCTTCCGATGTCAGAACGGTAACGTTGGGTCTAAGAACATCAAGGGAATATGCATTGAAGAGCTTATCACCTAAACATGAAATATTTTGTATACTTGTTAAAACCAAAAATACATTATAATCTGGTACTGCCTCTATTTGTAGTATTTTATGTGGAGACTTTAATTTCTTTTGTGTTTTATGTATATTGTCGTGAGTATAAATGCCATCATCACAACCAAAAACGAAAAATGGACCAATAACACCTAAAAATAAACATGTAGAGATACGATGAATAGAATAAGAAAAACAATTAAATCTAAAATCCAATTTCAATATTTTTGTTGACTTGAACACAGGATTTTTCTGATTTTCATTTATCTGATTCTTTATAGCATCTACCCATTCCATCTTTATCTTTTTAGTCAGACATATGAACTGATAACTTAGGATAGACTTGCCCAAAACGACTATATAAAACGTTTTCTCTTCTAAATTTTCGGTCTCTGTGTGTTTTTCAAAAACAGAAGAGCCCAAAGAAGGACTATTGATGTGCAATGATTTGGTTTTAACATTATCTAAAGAATCTTTATACATTTTACAAGCATATAAGGGTAGCGGCTAAAATATTATCGCAAAGAATACGGGTGCGATTATTTTATACTCTTGTGACTTGCTCTTTTTTCTTGCTAGAATTATCGAGTTATCCAATAAAAATATCAAGATATTTATAACAGAATTCTGCGAAATATATCTTATAGAATCACTTCTTATCATCCTTCTTTCTGGTTCACCCAAACCTAAAGACTACAAAGCTTTAACATTTATAGAATAATACAGGCCTGCTTTTTATCGACTTGAAACTTATCTGCCTAACAAGACCGTCTAATTCTAATTGTTTTTCTGCTTCCCCTGTTAATTGATCGATAGTTTTTAGAGCATTCTTAATATTATCCAAAGCAAGAGGTATTGAATACAAATCCGAATCTGAACCGTTATTGTTCTGATCTGTATATTTTAGTATTCCATCCAATAGTAAAGGATATCTTCCCAGTCTCGTAGTAATACAATTTATAAAACTTCTAATAGTAAGTTTTCTAGAATCGGGATCTTTCGTTACATCATTTAAAAATTCTTCAAAAGAAGGAGTGCTTTTTGACTCCAAATCCAAGAACTGTAAAGAAAATATTAGGTGTTTTCCGTATTTTATAAACGGATCCAGTTCAATAGACCACTGCAGAAATAAATCACCTACCTTTTTTATCAAAATATTTTGATTTTGCCTCTTTATCAAATTGCTTAATAATTCTCTGTTGATTGTATTTACATCTTTGAAGTTATAAAACAAATTATCAATGACAGTATTCACCTCATCTTCTCTATATAACTTTTTATTTTTCAATTTATCGATAAATAACTAAAAATATCAAGTTTTCCATTACTGTTTGTATAAGATTGAGATCTTTGAGAAAATAAGTCTCAGATTCTATAGTTTCAAATATAAGTTCTTGCCTTTTCCTTTCTTCTACAGACACAGAATCTACAATTTCTCTTGGTGCTGTAGTTACCCAAAGAGAAGTTTTCTAAAGATAAAAAATGAAATGCCTACGTTTTCGAATATTGATCTAGGTTTAATTATACTGGAATGTCTCTTTGTTGTATAGCTTAATAAAGTAGGAGTTCCATCATGAAAGGAATTAGACAAGCTATTATTTGATGCGTTTCTAAAATACAAACCTTTACTCTTTTTGTTTGATGTCTTCTTATTTGGACAAAATCTTGATCCACATGTAAGATTCAGATTCATTTCGTTCTTCTTTGAACATTTTGAAAAGTAACATTTTGCCAATTCTGGGAATACAGCATTATGATATTCATTGTTTATAGAATTTTTGTTGATGGTACAGATATCTTTCCCTTCTATCATTGATAACTGGTTCTTCGATTCTAGTTGAATGATATTATAAGCAAGTAAAGATTGACTCAACTTAAATACCAAATATCTTTTAGAATGATTTAAGCCTAACTGTTCTTGTAACATATCCTATAGATAAATCAATAGAAGATTACTAATAGAGAACTTCCAGTTAAATTTTCTGGGAAATAATACAAAAGCTCTTTTATATAACTGAGTAAACACATATCGTTAGTTTCATTATTCGCGGTAGTTGTAGTCAATAAAGACAATCCAGACATGTCATCTTTAATATCAGAATCATCATATATACTATGAGTTTCTTTCACGCTTATTTCTAGTTCAACATCTTCGATTTTATTAAGATAATCGCGCATAAAATAGCAAGCATTCTTTAAGTTTTTTAATAAATTTAAGGGCTTAGGTGGAATTTCCAAATGGTCGGTATCAGCATAATTATTCCTTGATAATATAGCGTCTATCTCTTTATCTATTTTCTCTTTGGTTCTACTAGAGGGCTGATTTAAGAAATAATTGTTAAACGCCCTATTACTATGACCAGCCAAAGTAGAAATGTAAGTGAAAACTGAACTATCAGATAATTTCCTTTTCTGTTGAGGTTCTTCGATTTGATTATTAGTATGACTCGAAGAGGTTAAACTTGGTGTATAACTATATCTATTAGTATTCTTACTTTCAATTCGTTTAGGAGGTAAAGGCAGAATATTTGATAAATTGCCTTCTGACTTCATTTGTTGATGACCTCTTCTGAAATCCTCATCTAGTCCCAGACTATTGTGCTTAAATATATTCTTTTTCTTGGGTGGGATTGGCGGAATGTTGGAATCCATTTTTAATAGTTTCTAATTGAGAATTGTAAATTCGAATTTTCAGCTGGTTTTTTGATGATAAAAAGCTCCATCTTGTTCACCTTAAGAAATAGAACATACTTTTACTATATTGATCATGAAGGACAGTTATTTTTAGAAGAAATGAAAGTTAAAAACATTGCAACTTGTATTAAATTTATCTTATAATTTATAGGCTTTAAAGATGTCAAGTTTTTAAATTTCTTCTATAAAAACATTATCAAAAACTCGGAAGAAGAGTATAAAGAATATAATTATGTAAGTATTTGTGGTATAGAAAAAAATTATATAAAATGTTTTGACACTCCTATTGTATATAAAAATCTCCTTGTTGATGAAAAAAGTATATTGATTTTTGTATTTTAGAGCTGATCTGGGGTGGTAATTTAAGCTTTGATTTCTGCCCTCAAAGTTTATGTATATCAAAATCTACAGGTAGAATTTATCATCCTTCTCCTTCGAAAATAGAGAAAGATTCACCATTGTCTCTCGTATCATCAAAAACAGTAGACAGATTCTTTGGAAGTAAAATTAAACAAGAAGGGTCGGATTTTAAGCTTGATTTCGGATCAATTAAGTATAGTTTAATAAACGTTGTTTGAAAAGATGTAAAAATTTGACCATTTAATAGCATAGAATTCGCAAAAAGGCATTTCTCTGTACAGTGAAGTTCATAATAACAATTTATTACACATGGTATCATTTTACGTATTATTTACACGTATTTTTATGACTTTCCACAATATTCTTCAATACATTCTAATGATATGAATTTATGTACATCACCTCGCAACCATATTATTATTGATGACAAAAATACAATAATATATAAAATTACGGTATATATTTATACTATATAAATCTTAAATATTTTCCATTTTATGTATTCCTTGTAGGGGAGGGGTTTGAAACGATTTTACCTCAATTTACATTCTCCAACACGAACTAAATTTAGAACAGACACAAACGAAAGCAATAAATGATGCAATATAGAACGAACTTAAACTCGCTGGAAACAATAGAGGAGGATGAATTATTCTATACAAAAGAAGAAGAAAGAGTATACGAACATTACTTCAAATTAATTGACAAAGACCATAAGAGCTTTATAAATGGAAACGAAGCTGTACCATTTCTAAAAAAGTCAGGATTGGATTCAAAAGCATTAAGTCAAGTATTTCTCGGCATTTTATCATTTTTATAAAGATTTGGGATTTGGCTGATGTAGAGAATGAGGGGCGTCTACATTTCGAAGCTTTTAAATTGGCATTGAAATTAGTAGCTTGTGTACAAAGCGGAGGAAAGCCTAATATATCTTCTCTAAAGACAGGTAAATAAAATAAATTAACATCAAGTTATGAATCTACCCAATTTTGCTGGTTTTGAAGCACCAGGACAACTTTATAAAGGAAATTACAAAAAAGAAGAACATGAATTACTATTAAATAAGAAAGAGGTGTACATAAAGAAGTTTTATCATTATTCTAAAGATTCTAAAATAGTCGATGGTAGTTAATAATTTAATTTATTTAATTAGGAATGACTTTTAGAAACGCTACCATTAAAAGCTCTCTTTCTGTAAATGACTTGAAACAAATATGGTATATAATAAGTTAACATTTAGGGATATGGTTGACGCAAAAGATAAGGGATATTTGTATTGCGAAGAATTTGTATTGGCCATGTACTTCATTGACGAAAAGATTGATTCAAGACAATACAAGATACCAGAGGCAGTTTCATCAAAATTAAAGAAACTAGTAAAAGAATTTGTGATAAAATATAACGAATCCAGTTATCAATCATCAATAAAATCAAAAGACAGTCAGAACAAACTAAGTTCTTTAAATTTGAGCTTGACAAAAGAAGAAGAATATAAATATTCGGATTTATTTCTCTCTATTCACAAGGAAAACTCTGATTATCTAGATAGTAATATTGATTTTTAATATTTTTAGTGAAAGAATTTTATTTCTTTTTTACTAAATCTAGGATGCCAGAATCTGAAATTACAAAAATATGGTAATTTTAAAATTTCAAAAATTTAAGGAACCGAGTTATCAAAAATAGTGAAATTATGTATAAAGACGACTTTATTATTGCTGTCACCTTATTGTATAAGCAATATCCTCAATCCCTTAGAAATGACTCAAGTTCCCAGATAAACAGTAATTTATATAAAATTTATATTAGAGCAAAAATCAAAAACCTCTTTATATTCTCATGAAGATAATGCATATAAACCAATATTATTAGAGCCTAAATCCTTTGAAAAAATAGACAATAGTACATTAAAGTCGACTTCAAGTGGTAACGATTTTACTTAATTTTTAGTTGACAAAGTGCAAGAGATTGATATTATTTTTACAGACAAGAAAGTAGAAGGCGTATCAAAGAGCGAAAATGACGTATTGGATATAGAACATAAGATCAAGCGTATAAATAAAAGGCATTCAGAGCTTAAGAATATAAAGCTTAATTTAGAAGGGGAAATAGCCCCTTTGACTCAAAAAAGAGCTTTTTTGTTAAATGAAGTTAAGGGTATTGCGCAAGAGTTTGAGTCTGTTAAGCATGAAAATGATAAGCTTTCAGAAGAATATCAAAAGATAAGTGCAAAACTAGAAGAGCACAAAATGTCGTTCGTTACATCAAATTCCGAATTTAATAATCTAAATGAAACCAATGTGATAATCAAAGACAATATCAAAAAATCAAAGACTCTTTCTAAAAGATACAAAGAATTATTAAAAAATTTATCACAAGAGATACTCCAGCTTAATAAGAAACTAGAAAATGATGTGCCACTATCCATGGTGGTGAACAAAGAAATAACCCCCAAGTTGGAAATATCTAAAAATGGTAATACATCTAACGACACCAAGACACATACAGAGCAAAAGAACAATGATATTTTTAATGGAGGATCTAAAGAGGCAACTGGTAGCAAAGAAATACTACCAAAGCATGACCATGATTACACAAAAAAAAATGAACCAAAAAACCACAAGTCAAAAGATACCGAAAGTTCTATAGAGAATACTCTGGAAATCGCTAAAGAAATGTCTATCATGCTTAATGAAAAGAAAATATCACCCAAAGAAAATCCAGAGTTTGTACTATTGAAATCTGAAAAACTAAAAGATTTCATCCATCCAATTTCAAAAGTCGAGTTCTTTATTCCTAAAGAAACGAACAAGGAAATTTGCTTTTCTTCCTCGGACTTTACTACAACTTTTTCAAAGTATACACCTCCTGCTTCTGATGATAAATGGAAGGGAATTAACAAGCCATTAGACCCCGAAAATCCTATTTATTTTACAGCTACGATGTCACAGTCCAATATGGAGTCAAGAAAGTTAAACTCGAATTTAGATGACGCATTTGGTAGCAGAAGAGCATCACAAGGTAGTTCAATGAGATTTGAGGATACTTTTAATGAAAATTCTAGCACTGTTAATAAGATATCAAAAAGAAATAGTAATTCTAGCTTCTTTGCTTCTGTTGATAAGAGATTGTCTAAAATTGATGATCATACTGAATCGGACTTTGATTTTCAAGATGAGATCGATAAACGGAATAAAAAGCAAGATTCGCTTGATAAAGTTGAAATTAAGAAAGGTAAAAGTCTTCCTTTGCCTCAAACGGATGCAAATTCACAAAGGAGTTCTCTTGAAAGTGAAGATTTAAGATATAATAAAAGGACCAATGATGATGGAATTAACGATGAATCTTTAAATATATTACTTCTGATGGGATTCAGTACTCAAGAGTCTAAAGAAGCTTTAAAAAGATATGATAATGACTCAGCAAAAGCAGTCAATTTTCTAATGGACAAGCAGAATAAAAGAAAATGAATTTATATAGTATATTAGTTTGAATTTTTACTAAAATTAAAGATTTTATATAGTTATTTATTTAAGCAACTCATCGTCCCATTGCACGAATTTACCATGGATACTTTGAGCTATTTTCTTGAAGCTGAGATTTGCAATATTTTTAGCAGGAACATCAGGAGGAACGATATTCCCAGACTCCTTAAGTTCTACAAACTTATTATAAAAAGAAGGATCCATAGATTTTGAGCCTAAAATCGATTAAAAACATAAAATTAACCATTATTTCTGATATGAACTTGCATATCCGATTCAAATATACCTGGTCGTATTGCCAAAGTACTCACTTTACCATCTTCGGCTCTACTATTCTCCTCTAAAGCTATTGTTTCGCATATTATATTAACAGCTGCTTTAGAACTACAATATCCACCCCAACCAGAATAAGCATTTATTGAAGCACCACTACTGACAAAAACAATATTGCCAATGTTGGACTTTCTCAAATGAGGTATGAATAGTTGAGTAAGATTTAAAACAGAAAATACATTTAAATCGAATATTCTAAAATTAAGATCACGGAAATACTTTTTGAATTCCTCGATGCCAATTTCAGACAATCTTTCAATCGGCTTCAATATTCTATAAAAATTTGAGACAGTTTTAGAATACCCTGCATTATTTATAAGACAATCAATATGATCAAACTTAGATAGTGCAAATTCTAATATTTCTTTATGAAACTCCAAATTAATGAGATCGCCGGCTATATAATGAAAAGAATCTTTGAATTGAGATTGGAGTTCTTTCAATTGAGATTCATTTCTACCAATTCCTATTACTTTTCCTCCTTTTTTCATAATTTGTTGACTTATTGCTTTTCCAAGCCCTTTACTTGCTCCTGTTAGAATCGTAACTGTTTCTTTCATCTAAAAGTTTCTAAATCAATTTTTGAGCTGAACTACCTTTAACTTGAAACCTAAAATGGAGCCAACATAAATAAAAAATATGATATTGATTATTAAAATATATTTTAAATATTTCTATGATATCATTCTTGTAAAATTGTCTAATGTTTTGATTGCGTGATTTACTTTTACAATGCATTTTTACAAAATTTCAGCAATAACAATGCATAATGCATGAATAAACCAATATTTAAAAAGCAAAAATGGAATTTAATTAAAATAATATGATATATATATTACTTATAATAAATATAATACAATCTAAAGCAATACGAAAAGTACCAGTGGAGAATCATCGAATAGTAGGTGGAGAAAAACAAGAAAATGTTTTACCATGGATGGTATCAATCCAAAAAGGTAATACACATATTTGTGGTGGAGCTATTTATCATAATAAATGGGTTATAACAGCAGCTCATTGTTATGTAAATGACACAGACATCAGTTGGTCTATAAAATATGGCTTTTTGAATTTCGAAGATGACAAAATCAAACAGTTAAAACTAACGAATAGAATTGAGCATCCGAATTATAATAATGAAACTTTGTTGAACGATTTAGCTTTGTGGGAATTGGAATCTCCGGTTGAAGAGTTTGATTTGAAATTAGCTAATGCTGATTGCTTTAATAATAAAGGAGCTAATCTAGTAGTTTATGGTTGGGGATTTAAAAAGGCAACTGGTAATTTGAGTAACAACTTGAACAAACTCGAGATCCCTTTATTAGATAATGATGTATGCTCAGAAAAGATACAAAATCTTCCTTTTGAAGGAGAAAAACAATTGTGTGCTGGTATGTTGGGTGAAGAAAAGGGTATTTCGATTTACAATTTAATATTTTAGATGCATGCCAAGGTGATTCCGGTGGCCCTTTAGTCAAATATATTAAAGATCAGCCTTATTTAACAGGAATTGTGAGTTCCGGTGATGGATGTGCCGAAAAGGATAAACCTGGGGTATATACTTTTTCTTTTTATCTTTAGGTTTATACAAAAATTTCTCATTACAAAGATTGGATTTTACAGACTATTGGAGAAGACAAGCCTCTTGTTTATAATGATTTGCCTGAAAAGTGCATACAACAGTAAAAGATTTAATAAAACATAGTTATAAAATGATCTTGACTTTTTAGACTTCATTATGGTCCTAATGAGTAAGTTTGTATAGTTTGTGAACTTTATAACTTTTCCCAATGAGAACAAACGATGGAATACAGCAAACTCAACACATATAACTATTAGATTTAGACCTCAATAGAAAGAATACGACAATAGCTAATACAGCAATAAGAAATAGTGCTACTGGGACTATTGTTTTGATAAATATCCAACTATCTGAAGCTTTATCTTTCAAATACTTTTTCTCACAATCTTTACAACCTTTATCATTATCTTCTAAACCTAGAGGATTCTGAACACAGTTTATATTCTTACAATATTGTTCATTATAGCACTTATTGAATACAGAATTAGTTGCCAGATACTTTTGAATTAATTCCAAATTTTTTTTATTGAAAGGAAGTGTACAATTAGGGCAGTCATTGATATTCATTATATTAGTTGATACGTTATACTTAATCTCACTTGCCTCTATATAGCACTTGTTATTGGATTCCATTTTACAAGTAAAGCCTTCTTGCTCTATAAAACAAAGACCTGATTGGCAACTAAAGTTGTTGGTTATATTACAATTTTCACTCCATATTATCAGTATCATCATCATTATTGTTAATAGAGGTATCATGTTTTTTGAAGTTAGCGACTCTGTTTATGTTCTGTTTACAGTGAAACCCCTCAAGTGGACCACCTCGCTATGTGGACCACCCCTTTATGTGGACCACTTATTCACCACCTCTGGGTGGTCCACATAGAGGGGTTTCACTGTATTTGTTGAATTTGATTTGTTTGGTAATGTTGGAATTAATTTACACAAAAGGTAAATAGACCAATATCAAATATTTTCACCGAAATGCATTTATATAATCTAGAATCTCCTATTCTTTATATAAAGATATATTAATGTCTTTGATTTCTCTCTATTTTTAACCAAAAATAGTTAAAACTAATTTTCATTCTGCTACGGAAGTATTAAAATACAGCAACCAAGAAATATATTTTTTTTGATCAACTTTATTGGAGAATAAAACAGAATTTTAATCATTTATTAAAAACTTGGTATGCTAATAAGATAGAGCAAGCTACAAACCAATTCAATAAATATCCATTAATTCCTGACAACAAATGCAAACTAACTCTTAAAAATAGATGACTTACCTGATCTTCATCTAAAAACATATTAAAACTAATGTTATTGATATATTTTATAATCGAATTAACATAAGAGCCAGAAATCAAGCACATGAAAGTCTTTACAGTCTCATTATCCAATAAAGAAATATGGATCAACTTTAGCTTTAGAATTTGGTCGATATTTTCTTTGATGAGATTGTTCACAGTTGATACAAAGCTTGTAATTCTGAATCTTAATATCCATGTAACAAACAGCAGTCCGGCATAGAGACAGAAGATAGACGACATATGAAGTAACAATAGATTTCTCAACGTAAAATATCCCTTATACATTTTCAATAAAAATATAATGATAATCCAATGAGCTATAATTATGCAATACAAGGATGTGAAAGACAAGTGTAGAGTAAGATAAACGGCTTTCTTGATTTTCCATATTTCTTTATTTAAGCAATTAATTGAGATATTATTGTTGTTTATTTTTTGTAATCCTACAAGATCTATTACTATTCTACTCTTTTCTTCAATTTCTTTATTCATTATGTTTGAAAATATTGAAGAGATGGTGTTGTTTAGCAGACAATTAGGAATGCGAAGATAGAAGTTGGCTAAATTGGAGATTATGCCTTTAGAGATATTCATAACTGAGCTATATATCAATTCGCTGTTCTTATTTGTTATCTCATTAATTCTGTTTGATACTACATCACAATGATCGTTCTCTAATATCTTACCAATCTTTTGATGCATTTGTATGTAAATATACGTAGTATTGTATATTAATATGATGTAATGCAATCCTAATTGTCTTTTCATTTAACTTTTCATTTCATTTTACGACTATTATATTTACTTGCCAAGTTTTCTTATTGCTTCATTCTTTTGCAAATCTGTGACTTGAAATTTTTTTCGTATTCTGAGTTTATAACCAAAGAAGCAAATAAATTATATAATTGATGATATTTTTAATATGATATATATCATTAAATAAATCTATTATTTTATAATGATAAATCTGACTGCTTATTAAACAATCGTCATCATTTTCATTTTATTTAGAGTTGAATGCTTCAAATAGATAACTGATCGATGTTTAAACATTACATCTAAATAATTGGATCGAAATTGATTACACTATTTCGAATGAATCGTATAAAGTTTATGCATTCATTTTAGCAAGCAAAATGGATTGATTATACAAATAGAAATAATCGAGTGGAAAGGACTAAGTTTATATTTGTATGTTAAATTTATATTGATTGATCAATCTAAAACTCATTTTTACTACTTAAGTTGCAATCTAAATATGTTTGAAAGTAAATTTTAGTTATACAAAGATTGTATTTATTCTGAATAGAAAATGGAAAGGTTATTTTGAGATTTTTCATATTTCAAAGCTAAAGAATGATAGATTTTTCTTTTATCGAGAAAATTGGTAATAAATTCCCCTAATTGAACTTCTTTCTTTAGGAAATTGTTAGCTATTTCATCACTCTCTGTTTCTGCTTGTTGTATATCGTGTTTTAATTTCAATAATATGGTGTTTGTATCAAATCTCTATAAAATATTTATACCTTAATTACCTTTAACTTTTTGTTTTGCTCGCGACTCAATAATTCGTATTTTTGTTCTAATTCATTTTGGACATTTTTATTCTTATTCATATCCTCTTTTAACTTTTCGATATCACTAGCTTTCTTTAAATTCTGTTCTAAATAATCAAACATGATGATACTCGCCAAAGTCAAATTGTTCTCATTCAATTTCGATATTACTTGTTTTTGTTGCTTGACTATATCTAGACTTTCGAAGTATTCTTGGAACTTCTTTTCGTCAGTTAGTACTTCGTATAATCTCTCGCTTCTATTAATATTATTTTTTTGTATATTTTACTCTTTCTTTAGTTCACTGTCTTGCATCTAAGAATTTCCAACAAATTTCGATCACCGAAAAATAAAGTACTGCATAACTTCATACTTAATAAAGTCACTTTATAAAGCATATAATTCTTACAGATCTTTAGAAATATGGTATTTTTTTCTTATAATCCAAAAGTTGACATGTAAAGTCAATAGTCACTTGAATCCACCTCGAACTCTTGACCATCTTTTTTTAACACTTGAATACTTCAATTTGATTTGATATAACCTTTATAATTAGGTTGTTTGCATACATTCACTTGAAAAAATCCATCTTATGCTTATCAAATTCCAAAATAATCCGATATTCGATACTTTTCTGGACAGACGATTTAGTCTATGAGGATTGATTTTATAAATAAACAATATTTAGGATAATTATTTTTATATAATAGTTTTTAAAAGCGAAAATATACATTTTACCGGCTTACAATTGACTTTGAATCAAAGTGATAACGTGTAATCGGTTTGAAAGGAAGTTTGAAAATTTAACTAAACGATGCAAGAAAATCCAACAGCGTCAGAAAAGAACTACAGTTTAACAGGGGTGCTCAATTTCTTACAAATAGAGTGGAGAAACTTTGACAAAGATAGAACAAAGTGGGAAATTGAGAAAGCCGAATTAAACGTTGCATTCCAAATGTACTCATTTTTATAGGCCAAAATTGTGATTTTAGAAGGCGAACAAAAAGCTAGTGATAGTTTGAGAGAAGACCTATTAAAAAGGATTAAAATGCTTGAATATGCTTTAAAGAAAGAGAGGTTTAATTTGACACTTTTACTTTCTAGGGAGAAAGATGGAGATAAAAAGAACCCACCAGATAGTAATATCCATTTTCTTATCTTTAATTAACTAGTTGCGCTCCAATTAAACATATCTAAAAAGATTGATGAATCTTTTTCTTCCAGTAATTCTGTTGCATCAACAACTTTACAAAAGAATAATGCCAGAAAATTAAAGTGCAGGGAGCTTCTTACAAAGCATTTCAACTACATAATCTTCTTTTAGTTGTCTTCAAGATTTAACAGACTTACCTTCTAATATGCAAATAACGGATGCAAATAGAAATGACGCCACTACTGAACCGAGTACTCCTTATAAGGTGTCCAATGAAGGCTCTGGTAGTATGAGAGGAATAAGATCATTAAATACGTTAAGAAATAGGGAAAACTCTAGGATGACAAAGTCTTCAATGGAAGCTTTTGATTGGAACAACAAAAATACTACACCTCAAAAGAAATCCCAATTAAGCAATGCCGTTAACAATGCTGAAACATTTTCAAACGAGACATCTACTCCTACTACTACCACTTCTATCCCTTTTAGTAAAGAAGTTAAAAAGAAAAAGAGGTTGACGGTCATTTCTCCTTTTGATGGTAACCAAGAAGAGCTTTTAAAAGAGATCAAAGAATCTAGTGAAAGAGAAGCCGAATCATCAGTAAAAACCCATTTATAATCTATATTAGAATGGAACTTCTTTAAAGAAAAGAGAATCGATACCTCTTTTGAAGACACTTAAGAATAAAAAGAGCTGTATAATTATTCTTTCTTATATTTAGGGAGAGATAAGTTGAAAATGGAGGATCAAGATACTTTCGAATTTGATGATTACGTTTGCTTTTGTTATTTATATTTAGCCTGATGAAGATCAAGATAAAGATTCTACTGGCTGGAAACCTAAGCTTTCTTTAAAAAGTCATCTGGATTCTATTAGAAGTATAGATTTTCATGATTCTTCTCTATCTTTTGCCTCTGGTTCCGATGATGGTACATTAAAGTTTTGGACTATTTCAAATGATAAAAAGTAGATTACATACTTTATATCTATAGGACTATGAAAACGGATTATGAGCCTAGATACATTTATAGAGGTCACACTAAAGCTATATCAGCAGTAAAGATATCTTCTAATAATAAAATGATATACTCCGCGAGTTTTGATGCTTCTATTAAGACGTGGAGATTTCCTGATCGTGTTTCACAAGCATCAACAGGTTTTTTCAAAAGCAATTAATTTTATAGAACCTTCATTGAATGAATCGACTTTGGTTGGCCATACGGACTTTATATGGGATTTGAAACTTTATCAGACTGCCTCTGGAAGTGAATTACTTGCTACATGTTCTGCTGATGGCACTTCTAAGGTATGGAATCCATCTAGTGCAGATCCTCTTAAAATTACTATTCCATATGATGGAGCGGAAGCACAGATCTCTGCTGACGGAAGTAAATACATTTTTTTAATTTTGTAGATAAAATAGTGCCTACTTCTGTTGAATTTAGCCATTCATCACCCAACAAATTGATCGTTTCCTATCAAAATTCTGCTATCCGTCTATATGATATAGAAACAGGGAAATTGATTACCTCATTTAAGAGCGATGAAACTTATGGTACTATTTTATCTGATTTTTTTAGATAATTCAACGGCTACTCAAATTAACTGTGTTTATTCGCATTTTACGATGCCATTGATAGTTTCTGGCCATGAGGATAATTATATTAGATTTTTTGATATTAATTCTGGTAGCATTACTATCTCTGATATTTTAGGTGCATGCACCCAATCAATGCTGGCTCACTTGGATTCTGTATCTTCTATAGACTTTAGTCCGAATGGAACCACATTTGTATCAGGAGGTAAAGATAAAATTAGTTAACTTTTAGGACATGATGCATCAATAAGATGGTGGGATATCAATAACTATGGATGTGTTCAAGAATTCAGTTCTCATTCAGCCAAAACTAACGAAGCTGTTTATGATGTTTGTTTCCATAAAAATGCACCCTGGATGGTATCTTGTGGAGCTGATGCAGTGATCAAACTATTCAACAATTAATTTGTATCTTTTCTTTCTTAGACTAGTATTGAATTTTAATATGTATAAATTCTCTTCTTTATTTGGTTATCTCGTTATACTACTTATTTCGCACATTTTACACAGGACTAGTAATGTCGAAAAATTCAAAGTGGAAATAAGAATTTAGTGGAAAACGGCTATTTTTTAGCAAACAATTTCTTTTGAAGTGCTTCGAATTCTTCATCATTAGGTAAATCATCCATAGTTTTTCGTTTTTTATCTCCGCCATATTTTGAAGCTAAACCATTCAAAAAAGAGTCACCAAAAGCAGAATCTTTTTTATTCTTTTCTTTTAAAGCAACGACTAAATCACCTACATCATTTTTGCTCTTCTCAAACATTTTCTTTTCCCTTTTATGAGCTTGTAATCTTTTGTTAGTAGCTTTTTTACCAGTGCTCGTTTTAAACTTTCGCGTTTCTGTTATGGTACCCTTTTCTATCTCATCTTTAATTATATCAATATACTTATCATCCTCTTCAGGATTATAGAAGAAGATATCATTAATAATAGAAGAATAATCTCCTTTATTTTCTTGATAAGATTTGATTATCATATCTCGTTCTTCCTGGGAATCTAGGATATTAAATTAATGAAAAATATACTCTTATATTCTTTCTCATAGACTTCTATTGTTTCTTTAGTTATTAAACCTTTGTAAAGATGGTCGAAATAATCTCTCCAGGTAGAGAATTCATCGGGCTTCAAATCATTGCAGTCTGTTCTACCTGTAGTATCATATGTTTCTTTCTTTTTAGAGTCGGATAAAATCGAATAAGCAAAAGAAATCTTTTGGAAAATGATAGTAGCTTCATCTTTATCAGCTGCCTTATCAGGATGATGCTTCAAAGCCAAAGCATAATATGCTTTCTTAATCCTTTTTATGTCAGATTTTTCTTCGAGATTTAATATGGCATATAAAGATTCTTCATTTATTATATCTTGAATATTCTCTTCTTGGTTTGTCTTTTTGGTTCCCTTTACCATCTTAAAGATTGAAATGACTAAATGGGATAAGGAAAATAGAAATATTTACGAAAAAGAAACATGCGATAAATGCTACAGATAAATAGCAAAGCCTCTCAAAGGTTATGTCTGAAATGAATCGAGTATAATGAAGTAAAATTGTTTCAAAACAGTTTAGTAAGGAATAGAGGAGAAGCAAGTATAATGTTTAATAAAAGTATTAAATACAAATTTGAACATTATCATAAAGCTTGAACTGTTAATTTCTTAAAATTTATATTAATAATCAGAAATTAAATGAAGCAGCGTGGCGCAGCGGAGGCGCGCGGGGCTCATAACTCTGAGGTCGGAGGATCGAAACCTCTCGTTGCTAATATAAAACCTTAAGTGGTAATCTTTTATTTGATTAAGTTCCAATCCACAATACATTAATAAATGGATTTTAACCAAAAAATATATAATAATTTTTTATTTATAAATAATTGCTATTTGTATAAAAATAACACTCAAACAATCTTTTGAAAAATACGAATAACATAAATATAAACGAGACAAATCGGGGTTTTTTTTTGAAAATATATGCTAATCATTAGAAATCTTCTTTGGTCTTAAAACATTTCCTTCACCTTTAAACTTTGATTCATCAGTTTCTTCCTTATTTACAGGAATTACCCTATATCCAAAAAACAAGTTACCTAAAGGTAGATTCAAAGGTAACGGAGTATCTGATGTATCATCATTTCGAACACTAAACAAATAACAATATTTCAATCTTACACAATCTCCTTTCCATTTAACCTCTTTGCTTCGCCCGAAAATATTTTGTTGTTTGTACCTCTAGCTTTTTCCAATTCTTCAATCTTTTTATGTCCAGGCTTTAAATATTATCAAACTTTTATTTACTAATTGAGGGGTTGGCTTTGAAAATTCTCTTGGTGGGGATTGATAGCCAACAGGAGGTGCAAAATCAACCTAATCATAATTCGAATAAGTGATATACCTCTAGATCAGTTTCGACTATCGATATACCATTAAATTCTGGTTTGATTTCCAAAACCAAGATATCGTACAGCTTACTATTATAGCTTATGCTAATTAAATCTCCTACTGTTAAGCAACTAAAGTTTCTTAATGAATTTTCTAATCTATATTTGTGAATAAAAGTATTCATTACACTGCTTTTGGGTCGGTTATATCTAAAAAGTCTACTGATTGTGGTTGTATTTTAACAAATTTTCCTAATGGCAAGCTTGCATTAGTAACTTTGAGAACATCTCCACTGTTGATTTCCAAAGTTTTGAACATCTAAAATAATCATTTAATAGTAATTACCCAAGGCGGAAGATATACTCTACCTTCTTCTGCTATAAACTCTAAAACTCCGCAATGAGTCATAGCTTCTGTAGTTTCATTCTCAATTTCAAACAACATTGGATAAGAAATATTTAAGCTAGCTAAAAAAATAAATATAAAATAATACCCAATTTTGCTAAAGCTGATGGTGGTAATAAAACTAAATATATTACGGTACTTTAAAGCTTAAATACTTTTTCCTCCATAAGTGACATTTTCTCTTTCATTACCATCCATTTCATTTACTGGATAACAGCGATAAAATTCTTCAAATCTAGCAGTAGAGTACATACCAGTAGTCCAACCAAATCTACCGAATTCATCCTTCAAAAATTAAAACGAATTTCGCTGAGCTCACCATTTAAAATCTGAAATTTGACTGAAGTGTAAAATTGTTTGAAATGGTTGACGAAAGACGATTAATAGTCCTCATAACTGGTTGTTCAGAAGGCGGTATAGGTTCTCATTTAGCACAAGAATTTTCCAAACATAATTGTAAGGTATTTGCAAGTGCAAGAGATATAAATAAATTAAAACATCTTGACAGCAATTGCATATTGTTTATATTTTTAGAATTTAAGATAGAAAAGGTACAACTCGATGTTACTGATCAAGAAAGTTGTAGATTTGCTCTTAAAGTATTATATTTTTTAATTTGAAAAGGGTATCATTGATAAAGCTGGTTTTATCGATATATTGATTAATAATGCTGGGATTAAAGTTTTCCGTTATTGGATACACCTATTACAATGGTGGAGGATATATTAAATACTAATGTCACAGGTTTATTAAGAATTACTCAACTAGTGACTCCTTACATGGTAAATTTGATATATAATTTTGTAAGATTAGACAAAGAAGTGGAACAATAGTCAACATAGGAAGTGTGATGGGAGATATGTACTGTCCCTATTCAGGTATTAAAACCATATATACTTTTAGGTGTGTATTGTTGTTCAAAATCGGCAGTCCACTCCTTAACAGAAACTTTAAGAATAGAGCTCAAGCCTTTTGATATTGATGTGGTAGCAATAAAACCTGGGTATTATAACTATTCATAATAATTAAGAGCTGTAAAGTCGAATATTGCAAACAATAACCTTATTGATAAAATAGAAACCGGACAAGGTCTGCCTATTTATTTATATTTTAGATTCTTATTATACTAATGTAAAGAAATACATTCTTTACCGTGCCAATCTTTCGCAAGGTTTTCTGAGAATAATAAGTTTTTAGCTTCTAATTCAATGTCTACAGATGTTTTTGCACAAAATGTAGTAGAGTTTGTATTAAAAAGGAAAGATAAATGGTATAGAATCAAATCAATAATTTTGAATCCTATTTGTTTCTTTCTCTACACCTCCTCTTTATGCCTAAAGTTTATATTTCCTCAATTGGCTCCTGATTTAAGTCACTTTGTCTTCTCGGGTAATTGGTTCCTTCCTGACTCTATAATTTTGGGTGGATACAACTATGGCACTTTTCTCTATGCAATGTTACCCTCATATATTTTCTCTTTTATTATGTGGACAAAATTTGGATTAGGGAACGTTAGTGGTTCAAAGAATCAATGATTTTTAACAAGTTGTATTTTTTTAAATAAGAGAAAGGTTTATTCCAAAAGAAAACACTAATCTAATACGCTGGCATTCTGCAATTTTCGAAAGTAGACTAATCCCGTAAATGTCCACTTCAAGAAGTTATATTTTTAAATCATAGGAAAATATTATAATCGAGTTTTAATCATCAATGTTTATATAAATAATACAAATATATATGATTTTTTTCGTCAACAAAGTAGCATTTATCTTTCGAGTCTAATTCAAGTGAAGCATTAGTCAATCATAAAATTTCCAAAACAAATGAACCAAACACCAAGTAAAAGCGCAAGTATTCTAAACGAATCCATGACGCAGAATTCCAGTAAGAAATCGAATGAACAAAGCCATTTCTCCTCTTATTTATTCAAATCATCAACCAATCAGTCTGGTAATAATATTACCGAACGATTGAGAATTTGGAGACACGATTTAATGTTGAAAAATAATCTTGTTAGCTCAGAATATTACGGTAAAATTATATATGAAAAAACCAGTAATTAACTGTACTGACATTTTTGTAGATGATGAAGATGATTTATTTTGGTTATGTCAGATTTGGTTCTTTAGAAAGAAATTCAACATCATTTTGGATTGTTTAAAAAATAATTCAGACTTAACAAAGTCTCTAGATTTTTTGTATTTGGTTTCCAATTCTTTAGTAATCAATCCTTATTACATCTTATCTAGTACAATCTCGAAAAATACGACCAATGTTTGTTTAGTTTGAACAATATAGATTTATATTCTAGCAATAACAGTAATATATCTAAATAATCTATATTTAGTGTCTATAGATACAACTAAAGGTATAGAAGTAAAATATATTTCTGAAATATAGGTATTATCCTTATTATACTGTATAAAAGGAAAATGTTACGTCAAGACTAAAGATTTCAAAAAAGCTAAAACAGAGTTAATTAAGTCCATTAAAACTGATTTCAGATGTTATGAAGTATATACATTGACTTTTTAGTAAATTTTAGAGTATCGAGCACTTGATAAAATACAATTTATTGTCTTTTGATGAAAGTATACCCTCTAAAGATTATTTTATAGTCAATGTCCTAATAGAGCATTGGAATATAGACAATAACAATCAATTGTTCTCTGATTCCTTCAACAATTCAAAAGAGATGAATCAAATGTTTCTTGCAGACATAAGTTGGAATAAAAAGCTATCAGGCTACATCTTTTACAAAGTAAAATACAATCTAAATGTGTTAGAACAAGTATGATCAAATAAGTAACACAGAAGACAAAACATTGTCTTTATTGTTGGATAACAATGCTTTGAAAAATTATCATCTAGGGCTTTATAGCGAATCATTAGATGTTTTAAAAAAGTAATATTGAATCATTTATCAGAAATAGAACTAATAAAGTCAATAGATACAACATCGAATATTATAAAATACAAATTAATAATTTAATCCAACTTAAAGAACATAAAAAGTTATACAAGTTGAGTACCAAAATTAATGATTTTTATACTAATCATTATATTTTATTTTATGCCGTTGGTTGTTATTATCTTCTCTTAAATCAGTCTGAAAAAGCTATCTCCTATTTTACGTACCTCATATTTAGAAAACCTCACTTTTATATAGATCTTGCATCGAGCTAAATCCAAAATATTTGGTTGGTTGGGTTGGATATGTCAAAACATTAATAACACAAAAAGAAGATGAAAAGGCAATAAGGATTTTAATGCAAATGAACAATGTATTTAAAGAGTATTCTGTCGATTTAAATTTTTAGTTGTTATATCGTTTATGCTTTCTTAGGCTCTCTTTATCTGAAGTTTAGAAATAATTACAAGTTGAGTTATTATTACTTAGAATTGAGCCTAGTCCACTGTATCTATTATGATCCAATATTGATCAATGAAGTTGCTGTTTGTAATTATAATTTGGGGAAGTACTTTTATGGTATTATTTTTAGATTTGATGAGGCTTTGCAAATTTTGTTGTCTTGTCTAGAACAGCTGGATCAATTCAATATTGAATTCATGTCAACTTTACTTAATAACATAGGACATTGTTATAGAAGACTCAAGTAAATATCATAACATTTAATTTAAATGTAGAGTATATGATAAAGCGATAGAATATTATATCAAAGTTCTTGATATTTATGAAGCCTTTGAAGATTCTTTATCTGGTGTTGTTTTTTGCTTGTATCAAACCAAAAATGTTGACATGGCCTTAGATCGCTTCTCTCATGTCATCTTTGGATCTTACATAAATTCTGAGCTTCAATTACTTGCATCGTTATTCAAGCCGCTGATAATTCACAGCCAATCAAATAGCTTGTAATTTTCCACAAATAACTTCTAGGTCTTTTTTGACTCATTAAATCTCATTAATACACATTTATATACCTATTTTAGATCCATTAATTATTCGAATTTGCATAGTTTTTCGGACATTTGGGAAATATGAGATTCGTTTGAAAACCAAGATTCACGAATTTTCAAAATTTGGATTACGAATAAATGCAAAAATACAACGAAAGCATAATACTCAAAAACTATATCGATAACGAACATGCGGAAGTTAAAAATAAATCCAACATCATCAAAATCACTTCACCACATGATGGTAAAGTATTAGGACAAGTTCCAATATCAGACAATGAAGAAATTGATAAGGCAGTAGAAAGCGCAAGTAAAGCGTTTGAATTATGGAGCCAACGAACAGTAAAAGATAGATGTAATATTTTGAGAAAAATGTATACTAAATTAGAAGAACATCAAGATGAAATTAGCGATTTAATTGTATTGGAACATGGGAAAACAAAAATTGAAGCTTTAGGTTCTTTCGCTAAAGGTATGGAAACTTTAGATTATGCTATTGGACTTGCAACCACCTTCAAGGGTTCTGTTTTAGAGGTTAGTAGAGGTATTAAATGCGAAGATAGAAGAATACCTTTAGGAGTAGTAGTAAGCATTGTACCGTTCAATTTTCCTATTATGGTACCGTTTTGGACCGTTCCTATTGCATTAGCTTGTGGAAACTCAATAAGTATTTATTAATTGTGAATAATTTTTTAGTTGTTAAGCCTTCAGAGAAAGTTCCTCTAACTTTGAATTTGGTATCGGAATTATTGAAGAATGTCTTGCCAAAAGGAATATTCAATTTGATTCATGGAGATGCATCAACTGCACAAGCACTTTTAAAGAACCCACATGTAAAAGCAGTCACTTTTGTAGGTACAACCAAAGTAGCTGAAATAATTTACAAATCGTGCAGTGGATTAGGAAAGAAATGTGTAGCATTAGGAGGGGCTAAAAATCATTTAGTTGCAGTACCTGATTGTAATGTCGAGATGACAGCTCAAGATGTGGTTAATTCTTATTCTGGTTGTGCTGGTGAGAGATGTATGGCTGCATCTGTTCTGTTGGTTGTTGGAGATGTGCCTGGTTTAATCGACTTGATCGTTGCTAAATCTAAAGAGCTTTGCCCTGGATCGGGAAATAAACAAATGGGGCCTGTGATCGATCAGATTTCTAAAGATAAGATTATGCATTATATCAAAGAAGCTGAATCTAAGGGAACACAGATACTTTTAGATGGTAGAACCGATGATTGGATTAATAAAGCTGGAACTTGGGTTGGACTTACTGTTTTGCTTCATAATTCGCCTAATGATCCAGCTATGAAGGATGAAATTTTTGGTCCAGTTTTATCGATCTATATATGCAAAAATTTAGAAGAAGCATTCACGATCGAAAACTCTAATCCATATGGAAATGCAGCATGCATTTATACCTCTTCGGGTATGACCGCAGAGTTATGTGCGAAAAGATTCTCTGCTGGTATGTTGGGGGTTAATATCGGAGTTCCAGTTCCTAGAGAACCGTTTTCGTTTGGTGGTATCAATGCTTCTCGTTTTGGTCATGGTGATATCACTGGTGATGCTGGTGTCGAATTCTTTACGCAAAGAAGAAAAATTACTACCAAATGGATGCCTGCTCAAGAAGCTAGTTGGCTATCTTGATTTTTATTAAAGTTTTACTTAGCTATAACTTCATGACTGAATATACCAAAATTTCCTAGTGATACATTAGGAGACATTTAGGACATGAGATGGTATATTTTAGCATTTCGCATCAATTATTTTCTCATAAAACCATAAAGCAATCAAATAAATTTAAGATTTAATTAACCAACATGGACAAGAGAAGGTACATACTTTTTAGTATTATAAACACTTTCGGTAGACCAACCCTCGACATCTTTCATAATCAATTTCTCTCTAATTTTCTCATTATATTCTCTACGAAAGACATCACGATCGAGTTCTGCGAGAAATAATGGTAACATAAAATAACGAGCCCAAATTTTCTCCCTATGCAATTCCCTATCTCAATAAATTAAATAGAATATATTTGTGATACCTTCGTTCATGTCTAATGAGAAAGATTTTATAAAAACCATAAGTAGTCATAGTTGCCATACCTAAGAATATAGTTAAACCTGAGAATCCTCGTTTTGGTATATTGCGTTGGAATCGAATAGTTTCATATCCGCCTGTTCGTGGTAGTTCTTGCGTCATTTCTCAGAAAATTGTACACTGAATCAAAATGAAAACTTTATATGAAAGCAACAAATACATAAGAGATTCCACACAATCAATACTTATTAACGATAAATATTAAATTTGGTCATTTATATTAGCAGAATAATTCAAGCCATACTCTTCCGTTTGAATAGAATCTGCTCAAATAATTATACCAACAAAACTTTATTGGAGAATATCTAAATTTAAACCTCTTGTCATAATATCATTTAAGGAAAATAACAACAATATAAAGATTATTTTATTAAAACATCTCATTTTTAATATAAAACAGTTAAAAAGAATCTTAAAACTGATATTATTTACCATAATTTGATGAGATAAACATAAAGGACGAAAATATATAAATTTTATTTAAACTAATTAATTTGATCCCTATACTTTGAGTTTTAAATTCAAACTTTACTTTTCCAATTATCGTAAAATTCTAATCAAGCCTTAAATTAAGTATCAAGCCACAAAGGCTATAAATAGCAGTCATCAGAAAATGAAAAGTCAAAATGAACAAAATCAGTACGGCAATGAAGAACTTGAAACATAAGAAGCTTGATAAACAAAAAAACAAAGTGATATTTATAATAGAAGATATATTAATCTATGGCCATACCATTATCAACCATAAACAACTATCTCAGCTTTATAAGAAGAACTTATTAAAGCTTGTAATTGAAGACCTTAAAGGACGATCAACTCCGGCAGAACTGATCAATAATAGTATGAAAGTTGGTGGAATAGGGTTTACGTTGAATTCTATTATGTTCAATGGAACTATGAAATCGAGATTAGATTTAGAAGCTATCTATAGTCATTACTCACAAATGACGACAAGTATATCTAATGAGGACACCTTAAAGTTAGATTATCTAGATAGCAGCGTTGATGAGAAAGATAGTGCTGTCGGAGATGGTAAAGAAGTTTATGAATTCGAATATTTCGATCCCAATGTACAATCTCTAGACCGTTTTAAACCGGATAAAAAGATAAAGTTTTTCAATAATGCCGGATTTAATACGATTAATTCAATTCTGAAATCTAACTTTGAAATTTACAATTTCATACAATCAATTCAGCTTCCTATTCAACTTAATAGTAAATTATGCTTAATGGACCAGTTGGTGATCAATTTTAATTATAATGAAATCAATCGGATCAATGGTATTCACAATCTTACGCAATTGAAATTAGATAATGAGAATGTCAGCTTGATCATTTATTGGTGGGGATATGAACTATACTTACCACATCAATTATTACAAAAAATCCGATCAAAAGGGTTGGATAGATGGTTTGGATATTTTCATACTTTGTTGGCTAATGTTCCGGTCTTGTTTCCTTTTTTGAATCTCATTTTGGGAATAATTAAGAAAGAATGTAAAGCTAATAAAGAAGTAATCTTATCAGCAACATGGTAAGCCTCTCCTCACTCATTTTGATATATTCTATAGGGTATTACCATTTGCGATTTTGACTAATTGATCCAATATTTTGTCATGTTTTTTGCTTTACATAAATGTTTTTTACAATCTTATAATGTCGCAAATAAAGAAGATTTAATGGAATTTCTGATAAGTACCTTGATATTTTGAATTACCTCTAAATTGATAACCAGTTCTATTGTTATAATTCTGAGGACGAGGTCTATAAGATTGATTATCTATGTTATTATAATCCCCTCTATTATTATTATAATAACCGTCCCTATTAGAATAGCTTCCTCTATTATAACCTCCTCTCTATATAAACAAATAAAAGTCAAAGTGAAGAAAATACACCACCTCTCCCACTCCTACAAAATATTAATCTTTGAATATCGTACTTATAAGTACCTGTATGTTGCTGTTCCAAAGGTGTGAATTCTACACCCTCCAACAACGAAGATGTATGACAAAAGCCCGGGTAATCATAATGCTTATACACAAGTTTATAAGCCATACTCAATTTGATATCTCGTTGGCCTAAATGAATCAAATGGGATGGATGAGTTTGATCAGGTACGAAATCTTGATCTAAATGAACAACCCCAGCCAAATTCCAATGCTTTATCGGGACCAATTCAACACCATTGTTGATCTCAGCCGCCTGGAACAAATCGAGTAGGGATGAGTTGAATTTGCTGAAATAAAATGATATTGAGCCTTCAGAATTCATCCTCTTTTCTTCATCACTTAAAAGCGGATACACTTTATTGATGTTGTTAAGTAATCTTTCTTGATCGATAAACGGCAAGATCACAACTCCTAGACACAATAAAACCTTAGACAGGGATATACCTTGCCAAGCCATACGACAGCCATCCATATCAATCTCGAATTTCTTAGGATAAAAATCGATAATGGGGGATTCATTATTGGTCATCAACTGATGAAACGGTATGGGCAAATGACGGACTCCACTAGAAGTCGGAAGGACCGCCATCAATTGCTCATACGGCCTGAATGGTGCCCCAAGTTCGAATTCCTCTTTTGGAGCATCGTAAGGGGGATATCGGGGCTTTTCAACCAAGACTAGATCGGCGGCAAAAGGTGGGTAATGATAATTGTAAAACCAATTCCATGATGGTACCCCATGATAATAATATTGGAGTACCCAGATCAATCCTACAATATAAGAGTTTGCAATCGATGTCCTCAATTGGATATCCGAATATTGTGCTTCAAATTTCGCTTTATAATATCGTTCTTTATACCCGGGGTAGCCTAATTGGACATAATCAGGATTTTCTGAGTTATTTTGGCCTGAAGTTAATGAGGCTTCCCTCTTTCTCTTTCTAGACTCAACATTTAAAAAACCTTCATCAGTCGAACTTTCAATTGAATCAGCTTTGGGCACATATACTGCACCTTCCGAACTTTTCCATTTCTTACGTAACAAATCCGCTGCCTCCGAATTGCTTTTCGAATCCTGCCATTTCTCCCTAGGTGCATTATCATGTGAGAAATGATCACCTTTCCTGCTATTACTTTGATTCCACTTATCGACTAATATAGAATCTTCAATATCCGCCAAATGAGCCAAAAACAACCTGAACCGAGTATATTGAATTATACCACAATTAGTAAGATAACCTCCGTCTTTTTCGCCATATAATCCGTTGGTATCTGCTGTGATCTCTTTTAACGTAGAACGCCATATTCTGATCAACTTCTCAATCCCGCCATCTCGTATTGATAAAGAAGGTAAATGCGGTAAGAAATCATTTCCTATAAAGAACAAAATGAAGATGTAATCATCAATAGCACGTTCTAAATTAAAGAAGGAATTCTTTTCTGAAAGATCAGGCATTAACTCCATTGATAAATTAAACCTCAATCTTTCAATATCACAAAAGACGAATGGGACTTTCTGTTTCTGTTTCTGTTGGTTTTGGTTTTGTGGATTCCGTTTCGCATTCCTTTTCTGATCCATTTGCCATTGAACATCTTCTCTCAAGATCCTAAAATGGGGTTCATGAGTCGCCAGGGCTAACATCACCAAATCCGCATCTAAGCCATAAATAACATGTCTCGTGTTGGGATCATAGCCTTCAGCCGTTCTAGTACGTCGGATGTAGTCCATTATTTTATGTTCTCCTTCGCCTGGCACACTTGCATCAGATAAGATGACTGTTAACTACTCATAAGTATTTAGAAATGTGGGTGTACAGTCTTCCATCCTGGGTTGGTGGTCATTTTTTGAGCTATGTAATAGCGTAACGATTTCGTTAATAAGGCCATAAATGGCGTACCCGGTGTGATACAATTCGAATCAAACTTGGTGGCACTATCATCTACCAAAAATAGAAATATATAAATTACTAATGCCATGTTTCGCTTTTGATTGAGCGGATATTTCGGCTTCTAAAGCATTTCTAAATCTTCTAGCCCTTTGTTGATTCATCTTAGCCCTTGGTGCAACTCCATCTAGTTGACTAAATAATATGGGAGAAAATACCTATAGCAATGTATAATAATTTCCTAGGTCGAACCATAAGTATTATTCGATCAATATATTCGAAAATCTTCAACATCATATGTTCTTCCGACTTCGGTGCTTCCTAGACCCGAAAAACTATAAATGAGGTAAAGATACTTCATTTTCTGGTCTGCAGCAAGGGTGAACAATACCATTTAGATCAAGATACAAATTATCTAATTCTACACCATTAGGATTCGGTTCTTTCATACTGGCCTTCACTTTAATACCATTGATTTCTATTTCTGGTTCTTCAATTACGTCGTAGACTATATTAGTATATCGTTTTGTCAGGTAGGCAAAAAGTGCTGGTACTCCCATTTCAAATTGATTTTTTAATGAATTGAAGGAAACTTCAGTTAGTTCTCTCTTTTGAGATTTATTTTCCCAAAAATGGTCTACTTTAAAATATGCATTTGGGAATGATTATTATCTACAAGAAATTTTACTCTTATTAAAGACTTTATTTCCGATACGATCATAGTGGAAAATCAATGAAGTATCTCGATTATAAAACCTATACTGAAGTTTTAAAGTTTTTCAAGATTGAGACTTCAAATACTTTCAATAGAAATTTTTCTGTAAAATGCCTATCACATACAAAATGAAAGCCCGTACAACCTCTATAAACCCAGATGGAGCAATTGAAACCCCTTCTGAAATAGATGAACAAGAAATTATATCTGAAGGGAGTGAAATAGAACAACCTATTATCAAAAAGAAGAATGTCGAAATTAAGAAGTCACATGGCACAAACTTGATTACAAAAGCTATACTTGGTATAGTACTAACATTTACTTTATATCAAGCTATATCATTATTCAATAAATATAACAAAGTTATAGAAAAAGAAACATTATCAAATGGTAAAGATACTTTAAGTACGAAAGTCCCTATGGCTACCAGTTTTTACGAGTTGAAAGCAGATGATATTACAGGCACTAAATTTGATTTTAATCAACTAAAAGATAAAGTAGTATTAATAGTTAATGTTGCCTCGGAATGTGGCTTCGCGTCTCAATATTCAGGATTGCAGAAATTATATAAGGATTATGAAAGTAAAGGGTTAGTTGTAATTGGCTTTCCTAGTGATCAATTTTATCAAGAACCAGGTACAAATGAAGGTATAAAAATCCTCTTTTGTTTTGATGATTTTAGAGGTTTATGAAACGATAACGAAAGCATTTAAAGTCACCTTTCCATTGATGTCCAAAATGTAATTATGTTTAAATGATTTTAGTTTATTATTGGGTGATTCTATTCATCCTGTTTATCAACATTTATGTAATAAGAAGAAAGGTACATTAGGTATTGCATCTATTAAATGGAATTTCGAGGTATTAAAAGGTTTTAATCATTGTTTTTAGAAATTCCTAGTTGATAAGGAGGGTAATGTTGTTCAACGTTATTCGTCCATTACGAAACCAGAAGCTATTGAAAAAGATATTAAAGAAATCTTAGATTGATGATGGTTTAAATTTGGACTTATCTAGATATATTAACATTTATTACCTTATTTTTTATCAAATTTGAGATATACTTAGATTCATATTTGTTTTTCGATTTAAAGTAGAAATATGATCTTATTACATCAATGATGAGTTTGAATAAACAAAAATTGGGGGAATAAAAATTTAAACAATCAATTTACACTAATTTAAGTTCTGTTGATTAGCTAGCTCAAAATAAAGAGCTTTATTATTGAGTAGTTCATCATGTTTACCCATTTCGANTAAGTTCTGTTGATTAGCTAGCTCAAAATAAAGAGCTTTATTATTGAGTAGTTCATCATGTTTACCCATTTCGACCACTTTACCATCTTTCATAACCACAATTAGATCATAATTTTGTATAGTTGATAATCGATGAGCAATTGAAATACAAGTCCTACCATTAGAAGCATTATCGAGAGCGTTTTGAACCACTTTCTCTGATTCTGAATCTAAAGCCGATGTAGCTTCATCCAACAGCAGCAAAGGTGGATTTCGAATCAAAGCTCTTGCAATCGCAATCCTTTGTTTCTGACCACCAGACATTTGACCACCACGTTCACCAACTCTCGTTTCATAACCATCAGAGAAATCCATAATGAAATCATGAGCATTAGCCAATTTAGCAGCCTGGATAACATCGTCCATAGTAGTAGATCCTTCCTTACCATACATGATATTTTCTGCTATGCTGTAATCAAATAATACCGGTTCTTGTCCTACAATAGACATGTTGGAACGTAATTTCTTCAAATTCCAATTCCTAACATTCAACTCTTCCACTGAAACATCACCGGAATTGGTATCATATAATCGTTGTAATAAAGTCAATAAGGTCGATTTTCCACACCCCGATGAACCTACTAATGCAATTGATTTCNCATATAATCGTTGTAATAAAGTCAATAAGGTCGATTTTCCACACCCCGATGAACCTACTAATGCAATTGATTTCGAAGCTGGGATTTTCAAAGATAATCCCTTCAATATTTGTGCATCTTGTCTTGTAGGATACGAGAAATGAACATCATTAGCACCACAATTACCATCCACCTCTTTAATATCCCCAAATTCATTAGATGGGTTGATGGTTGGGATTCTGTCGATAAGGTCGAAAAATTGTAAGGAAGCAAGTTTAGCTTTAGAGAAATTCCTAGCATATTGAGAATTGAAGCCCAAGGCAATACCTAAGAACATAATAGACGTTAGGGCTTGAAACATTTGCAGAATATCATATTCACCACTCAAAACCAGCCTTGATCCATAATAGAAGCCCGTTGCGTTAAATAAGAAGGTGAGAGATTGTGAGAAGCCAAATCCGATAGAACCATAGAGCGCAGATTTAATAGCTAATCTATGAGGTTCCTTATTTTTCTCTTCATACAACTTCAAGAATGTTTTCTCTCTAGCCAAGCTGGCAACCGTCCTAATGTTCAACACTGATTCACTAGCGATCTGAGCCGATTGTTCATAAATGGTTTTGATGGCCGACGAGTGGCCTTCAAATATCTTGTTTTGGAAGGTAGTGGCGAGGACAACCGCCGGTAAGCAAGCAATCATCACCAAAGCCAATTTCCAACCATACGCGAAGGCAAGCCCAAATGCAACACCTACTGCACTTAAGGTGAAGAAAAACATTGAAATGACATCGGTAATTAACGATTTAACCGAATCAGCTTCAGTAGATAATCTTGCTGATAAAATACCTACGCTATTCTTTTCTTTATCGAAAAAAGCAGCTTCTTGATTCAACAATGCTTTAAATGTTTCATATCGCACTTTCTTGGTAATGTCTTGCCCGATAACTTCGAATAAGCCTAATCTGCAAAGTTGCGAAAAGAACGCCGTACCTCCGACAACGAGGAACATGGAAGCCCAGAAGTTCACTCCCGATTTGAGCTTTTCGGGATTGTTCTTCATAGATAAGTAATTGATAATGTTGGAGAATAAGACGGAATAAGTTGGTAATACCGCACCATCCACCATAGTACCAAATATAGCAATTAATAACAACAATTTTTTAGCCGAAGCGAACCTGAATACCTTAAGGAATGGAGTTGATCTTTTAGAATAATCTTCAAAAGGATGAGATTGTATCTTCTCTAATGTTTTCGCTTTTTTAATTTCCAACACTTCAATCTCCTTCTCACCGATCTTATCCAGACTATCATCATTAGAGGTGCCTTGTCTTAATTCTTGCGCCTTGATTAAGCGAGCATACATACCATCTAATTGCAGCAATTCTTTATGACTACCTTGTTCGATTACTTTACCTTTATCCATAACATAAATCAAATCAGCATTCTTGATAG